>CM031240.1:678513155-678535655 GCA_018340775.1 Taxus wallichiana var. yunnanensis | reverse complement strand
CTATCTCGATCCGGGTGAACCACGTTAAATGTTATCTCCGATTTATGTTCTATTACTTTTTGCGCATTTAATTTCAAATATATAACATATTCTACATTTTAGTTTCTATTGTTTCTATTCTTTGGAATTATTCCCCATAATTTTTATCCCTTATTTCCAAACATTGACTTAGATTGGAAACTCTTCTTGATTTTTGGATTGCTTACTCTACTCACCATCTATAGTGAGTCTAGGATATGAACGATGTTCCCCTTCTCCACCCATAGTAATTTTCTCTCAACATACTACTTCTCTAGAGATATAAATGCATCAATGACCACCCCATGGGTAAGTGTTATAACTCTCTTTATCATTTTTCATATATTATTTCATTTACTTTCCCCATTGCACTATGTTATCTTCATATTGTATGAACTTTGGTGCTAGTTAGCTTTACTTCTTTTACATTTTAGTTACATCGTAGTAGTATAGATTATGCTTGCTTGTATTATCATCTCATTGATCTATATATCTCCCTTGTTTACTGATATCCTAGAAGGTTACTCTCCTCTATCTTAGCCATGAGAATTGGAAACCATAGGTTTACCTCGTATAGGTATTACTTGCCTCTATGGATATGCTACCTTAACACTCATTGTTTCCCCTTTAAATCAATCAATTGTGTGTTGGTCCACTTTTGCCTCCTATTTTTTGCCTCATACCCTTGTAGAATGGAAGACTTATGAGTGAAATCCATTGAGACACATTCTTTTCCCGTTATACATAATTCGATACAACATGACACAAATTTCCTTATACCACAAGAGACATCTATCCTTAAATAGGATAAGAATGAAATACCTTCTTTAAAATAACTCATATATGTGAAATAATTGCATCCTACTATTTTGAAAACCCAAATGGAAGCATTACCAATCAATCTTGAAAAATTGCACATAGCCATAGATCTCATAGAAAATACATAAGCCCAATTAAGGGGCAACACAACAATGGATTCTATGGATATCTCTAATTCTCCACACCAAATTTGAATAGATTCAAATTCAAATGATAATATCATTTTTAATATACATATGAATGATAGTATTGATGTGTCAGGTTCCTAATAAGATAAAACCTACTATGTATGGATGGAATTATCTAAATACAACCATTAATGATGATATGTATATCTCTATAGGTACATGAAAATACTAGCTAAATCCTAAGTTTTCTTATGCAATGTCTTCTTCCACCATGAATCCAATCCCTAAAGGGGGAAACACATAGAATAATTTCATGGATAACATTGACTTATCATTACTAGTTAATTATGATGACAAAGATGATTTTGATCGTGATTACTATTACAATGTCTACAAACACCCTAATATTTCTAATGATCATTTACAACAACTCAATATCGATATTATTAAGTAAGAAGATGATATTATTTCAAGAAGCATTATATATTTATCAATAACTTACCATTGTAAATTGAGCTATCCACAACACAACATCTTATATCAAACCAAGTATTACACTCAATCTTATATAGAACATGCAATCAAATCATTAGTAACAATTCATATTTAGATAGTATAGTGATGCATCTTTTGTTTGGTTATTGTACCCATGACGACACATAATTGGATTTAATCCCTTCTTAAATTCCTAGGGCATATGTGGATCTCCCTTCATTCTTATCCAAGAAATTGTTTCCTTACACTTTATATGCCCCCACATACTTTGGTAATGTTATTTCTTCTAATATATTGCTAATAATACACATACTATCCTCAATAATCACATGTTATATCACATCTCTCCAATCACAATGGGTGTCACACATAAATCAAAATTAATATCCATTAATTACAATCTCTTAAGACACAATACTCTAATAAAAATATTAATTGAATGTATGAGTCTATATAATTTTAGTTTTATATAATATTAGTACTCCTCTATATTTTTTACATGATTATGATTATTATACAATGAAATATTTGATGCATGTTGGATATTAATATGTAATAGAAATCCCACATGGATAGTTCATGATTTTGCAATCCTTTTGCACTCCTTTTGTATATATATAGCTAGTATAAGATAAAATCTAGATTGTATATCTTCTTTGTGCATGGGAAAATAATATGAAAAGCCTATGAATATACGAGATGGAGATGCAAGGATGGGTAACTCAAAAATAATCATATTTTATATAAAACTATGTAATCCTATTTGCAAGAGAGGTTTATATTGGATCCTAATAGAAATAACTTCAACATAGTTTCTTTTCATCTGTATCATGATATAGATTTGTTTAATTTTAATTGCCTTATGGAATTCCAATGATATGAATATTTTTACTTGAATATCTAATAAACTATCTATTGTGTAAGTAAAAAATTAGTTATAGTTCCATCTTATGTCTTAACATGTACTACAACTTGTTGGAAACTCTAATGTTGTAATCTTAGAACCTCTGCTAACAATGGTTCTATTTCTCGAACCTAAAAATGATAAGATGGCTACTAGGACAAAGAGATGTAGAAAGATGGCTACATGAGAAGATTGTTTTACCTAAATATGAAGATACAATGATATGAATACCAACTAAAATAATCTATTTGGAACATATCTATAAATACATTCATTCGATTTCTTGGTGCGATATTTCGAGTAGTTATCCACCTCATTATCTCGTTTATAATTATATTGATTTAAATATAAATCTAAGGAGGAATAAAAATGGATAGATCAAAAAGAGGAAACATTGTCTAATTTGGATGTGTTTTCTTGTGACACCGTGAGTGTCCCATGTTTGTGGCTTCAAGTCTACTTTACATGTATGCACTTATTTCTCTTATTGTTGAACTTTTTTCCTTATACTAAAATTTTCTTGTCACATCGTGGGTGTCCCATATATGCATCTCCATGCCTATATCTAACTATGTTTTTACATGTTTTTTATTTGATTACAAACTTCTATTTCTATTACAATGTTGTTTGTATCTTATATTGATGATTACAATACTATTTTTCTATAGCATATGAAATGATTACTATGCTACCTACACACTTATTTTTCTATAGAATAGGAGGTGATTGCTATTATTTTCCATAGTTTCTATTTTATTTACAAATTTATTCTCACTTGTTTCTTATTCTCCACACCATGGTTACCTCCATACACATTCCCTTTTACGGGTAGATATTCTCACCAATGGTCATGACTTCATCCTCCCACATTCTCCTAAAGATTATCAAGCATGTAATACATGTGTACAAAACTATTATTTTGAGATTAACACTCAATTGTTGTTATGACATGTGCCTCAAAAGAGGGGGCATTCAACAGGTGTTTCTATAAATATAGAAAGATTATAGGATATAGGAAATTTTTTTATATGGCTTAGATCCTAAGAAAAGGTCACAAATGCTAAAATGTGGTAGAATTCAATCATTGAAAAATGTACATAATAGTTAGGACCATGGTATGGTTTTTACCTCTTCATATGTTCCTATAAAAGGGAATTTTTACTCAAATTTCATTTTATTTATAGATTCTTCAAGACATTTACACAAAATTTACACACACACACACACACACACACACACACACACACACACACACACACACACACACGCACACACACACACATAGTTCATAGAAATACACATGGGGAATAAGTGTTTAATTCCTTCTTCACAATGATATTTAAGATACCGTTATATAATGGGTTTACGTTCATAGTCCTCCATGTCACAAAATTTTCAAAATTCTAAATAATCAATTCACACATAATAGCATCTTATGGGAAATTGACATGGACCATTCCATCTAAGGTCTATTGGAAAAAATGGAACTATATTTGTCTACAAAGTGGTGTTTTCCATGGGTTTTATGGAAAGTTTCGAAGAAAATTATGAGATTCATAGATTGATCTTTCCCCAAATCTCACTTGATTTTTAGAAAATGAAAGCATTGAACAAAAATGTGATATTTTTAGACTAATCTTTCCTCCTCTCTCTTTAAACTCTAAAATGGGAAAGACATCAAATTATATGGGTCCTTCATATTCTAATCCTCTCTCCTTTACTCTCTCATGTTGCAAAAAATTTAGTATTTATCACCCCTAATCCTCTAACATATCAAAGAACTTTCCAAATCTCCAAATAACCTTAAAAATGGAAGATCCTCCCTCCACAAAAAAATATGTGTATTATTTCCATGCTTTTCATCTCATTTACGTAATTTTTGTAATTATTAAAAGTTGCAATAAAATATTTATTTTTAGTTAAATTTCACTTTCTATCATAAACATTGACTAAACTATGAATTCTAGGTTTCATCATGGAGCATGCCAACACAAACACATCACAAAGTCCCTTCAATAAAATGAAAAGTGTGTGTGCACTCAAGATGTAACACCACCGTTAGTTTGATACCTTTATGTGATAAGATTAGTGGGCTAACAACTTATGTTATGTGTATTTATTCTACTCTGTATGGTCATAATCATAAGTGATCACATTTCAGAATAATCTTAAAAAATGGGATTAGTACATTAATAGATGAATTGGTTGTGTATCATTGTAATGTGGATTCCATTTCTATACTTTGTTATTTAATTTCTAGACTAAGCATAGAGAGTATTTCATTCTAACTCCTACATGTTTAAGTGTCATAATATGTTGCTATACTAGATTTATTGGGTGACTGTGAACATGTATGATATTGAGCTTCATATGCTGAGGTATGTGGACCATGATTATATTATTACCACTATTACTTACCTTGGGTTTGGATGATCACATTTTGATAAGGAAATTCAAATTCATGTTCTTTGGTAATATGAGCTTTTTTATTAAAAATTCAGGAGCTAAAATATTAATCGTATTAGTATGATGAGCATGTTATTAAAAAGGTGCATGAAATTTGAATAAGGATATGATAAATTACAAGTTTAATGTGATTATTTTTTATTCTAGACTTTGTTAAGTATGAGCATTAGTTATGTGGGAATTAAATTAAGATTGTTACTATTCAAAATTATGGTGATTGGAATGTTGTAGGTGACAAGGACTAGGAGGGGGTTGAATCACTCCCAATAAAACATTTACACACTTATGCTTCAAACCCTAACAACACATGCTCACATACAACTCATCAAAGCATATAGTCTTCTTAATGAAAGATGAACAATGTAAGAATCACAATAAAAACATAAAAATCCACTTATATTGATGATAAAATAAGATCCACACACTTATGAAGTTATTCAGATCAGATCATAAGAGTAATGCCTTCAACAAAGATCAACAAGATGCAACAAGATGTCTTAAGATGAGAAATATAGTCATATGAATATCCAAGAAGATATACTTCTTCCAAAAGTAATTAAAACTCAATATCGATCTGAATACACCTTAGAGACCTGAAAAATACATCAACATGCTATGGAGATAGCATCCAAACTCAAGCACCAAAATCTTCCCTCCTTCTCCAACTCGCTCTCAAGGAAACAATACCAATAATCACTTGCTCAATTTATCCTCATAAAAATACAACCAACATATGTCGTAGAATGATATTCCAAGTGTTTTGGGATAGTCCTAAAGGTGTTTTCTTTTCATCAAAATGGTTCTTCAAAATAAGATAAAAGGGGTTTTCAAAAGCTAGAACTATTATGCCCAAAAACTCCATTTTATACCCTTCTCTTGATTAAAAATCAAAGGAGGTTGGTCTATCATGATAAATTTGACCCATGAATCATTAAAAACATCCCATAACTTTTCAAAAGAGCTACAAGTGACCCAAGTAGGTTGGCCTAGCAAAAACCCTTTGTTTCATGTTCCAAAAATCACTAAAACACATGCATTGGGATGCCAAAATCTCCTCATTCCAAAACTATGCTTATTCAATCTCCCATAATCATAAAAATGAGAAATAAATCATTTAAACATTAACCATGGTCTCAATTTTTGTTAAACAATCAGATTCATTCATTTAATGGGCACATATACCTTTGTACTTCTCAAAATTGTTGTTTACGCACCCTTCAACACCTTGGAAACTTCATTTGATCACAAAATCACTCATAATGAATGAAACCGTTCCATGTGACCACTAAAAATAAATTTAAGAACCTTTATAACACTTCTAATAATGTTATAATTCATGAAACATCTTTCTCTTCAAACCACATCAAGATTTGCCTTCACCAAATCAACCTGCCAAAAAAATTATTTCCAAAGGTTAGATCATAAAATAAAATAAACATGCATTAAATATCTCCAATTAGATTAATTGGATTCAAAATTAATCCATATTAACATTCCAGGTGATAGGAAGAATCACCCAATCCATCTCATGCTTCAACCATCATCAAACTTTCACAAAAACAAATGTTGTCTTGAACTGCCAAAAACCTTCTTTATAAAAGTAATTCCCTGGAAACCTTGTAATATAACCTCATCATGATTAAATCCATATATCACTATAAATATATCTAAATATATTTTCCAACACAACTTGAATCATCTCGAATTGATCCCGTAGATCAAGATATGGCCAAAACACTAAACCACCCTCGCTATTTGAAATCCTAAAACTGCCCTTTGACCCGTCAACCTATTTGGACCTCAAAACCTCATGAACCTCAATGAAAAATCCATTTAAATCTATAAAACCTTACATAACTTATACAACATCAATTTGGCATATCACTTCTTTGGACCAACTTGTCCTAAACTGAAACTCTTCATAAATTATTGTTTTCATGTGGGGCCCACATGGTCAAGACCTCAACTATACATTTCTGGAAACTATAAGGATTATAATACAACATACAATCATCACATTTTATTTTTAAATAAAAAAACTCATACTACTTCACCTTTTACAAACCGCTCCTCGCTAGGGGTTTAACTAGGGTTTTAGACCTTCTTACCTTCTTAACATTCATTCATAAAAACCTGACAATAAAATGACCTCATTATTATTATGAAACCTTATTCATTCACCTTAGGAGATACCTTGAAATGATCAAGGTCCCATGCAAATCATATTTTCCACAACGAGCATCTGAAGTTGCATTTTGAGCTAGAAATGCACTTATTCTTTAACATGTTTCACCAAAACAACCATAAGTTGTAAAAACATCGTCATGGGTACCTAAATGTTTTATGTGATAATCATCACTCATCCCTATAACATATCCAATCATCAGAGTGACATTACCATAGCCCAAACTCTCTGACACGAGACTTATGTAAACAAACATGTTTGATCCTAAAAAAACAACTAGGAGAAACTGAACCAAAGAAATAACTAGACATAAAATCTCTGAAAATGACCCAAAAATACCTAATATGTCCCGATATACCTTTTTTCATGAAGCCATGACCTTATATAGCTCTAAATCACTTTGCCACACCTCTTAGCTACCACACCTTCTCCCAATGAGCATTTGTAACAAAGAAAACCACCTTTATATGCACTATTACACTCAAGCTATGAGTGATCAAGCACCATAAAAACATGCTAGATAACCTAAAAACATGCTTCAAAATCATCCATGAAGCTCATACTACCATGCAACATCACCTAGGCACCTGAATAGGCTTGCTAAAGGAAGTACACCTCATTGAATCCCACTGTAAAGAAACGAACCACATCCGAAACACCATGTCAGAGACTCCTCATACAACATCATGACATAATTCTACACCACCCAATTTATCATTAATGTAGTTTTTCATCAATGAAAAAACCTATTAGGCCTACATGCCAACATGGAACTTGTGTTTATAAAGTATGGTAAAATATAAAAGGGTCTAAACTAATGTTAAGTTAAGGTTAAGTTTATTCAAACCTACCATGTTCTAAAGCTTATCTAAATGGGAAAATTGGAAACCCCTCCCAACTTAGGATGTGTAAATTATAAATATTAATGAGGAGGTGCATTTATGAAGCATCGCAACCATCCATTGTGGAGATAAACTAAAGTGAAGGCTTGCTATCTGTTAATACACTAAACATTTGGTGATCCGTGTTGTGATTCTTTAACACATTGCTAAATTTGAAGGGGCAAGTTGGTGGAAAAACTTTGGAGGGAACTGATAGTTGTCCTCACATGCATTTAATGTCTTGAAACTCTCCCCATGACCTCGGGAAGAGTATGAGGTGGTTTTGGGGAAAAGGGGGTTGAGTTGTTTTTATTGTTGTTTTCCATTTTGGGGTTTCGTTGCAACTCTGCATGGTTAATGAAATCCATATTTTTTTGCTATTAGTCTATTTCATGAATTGTTGCATTCTTGTGGAATGGGGGTCCTTGCTTTCATGTGGAATCGATTCTGGATTTTACTTACAAAAGAAAGCTTGGAAAATAAGGAGAAGAATATGGCCTCCATTCTTAGAAATGATTTATTCTATCTCCTCCTTAAAATCTTATTTCATTTATTATTTGCATAATGAAACCCCTAAAATATTTCTTTGTTTAATCTTGTGAATCTGGTTTTTATGTGGTTTTTTTATCCGGTAATTTCATTTTTACTTATTATTGGAACATATATATGATATATATATATATATATATATATATATATATATATTATACCTATAAATTGATATAGTTATTAACCTAAAAATGCTATGTAGAGAATGAAAGGATTTATATTGTAAACTATTATGAGTGTTGTATTTTGTAAACTTATTGAATACATTTACAATTAGAGACAATAATCAATTCTTTAAGGATGCAAAGTAAATTGTCTTAATTTGATATTATTGATCTCGTGTGTTAGTTAGTTGATTAAATGATATTTAATATTGCAGTAATTCCATTACTCAAATATTAAATGACTTCATTTGTTAAGTGGGAAAGAGAACTTATCATGTCAGTTCATTCGAACTGACCTTTGTTAACATTTTGTAGATGGCGTAATTTAAGTTTACAAGGCGAATGTTGTTGAAAGAAATTATTTTTTCAAATTGATTGATTAAATGTTGCAATGTATTGGATATTGAATTTGTAATCAAGCAAAATATCATTTTTCTGTTTAACTAATTAAAGAGGCATTAGCCATTCTGATTGTAACTATTTGATAAGGAAATAAATAAGTTGTAATCATTAGATAATTATGTCTTCTTATGAATCTAAATTTTATGGGAAAGGTTACTCAAGTTAATTAATTGTATGATTGGGAACTTATGTTGATTAATATATTATAGTGATAAGTGATTAAGTATTATATATTAAAGGGATGATATATGAATAATTACATTTAAAAATTAATGGTTAAAGTGTATTATGGATTCTTGCTTAATCATTTTGATATTAAATCTATTAAGAACTATTCTTGACATAATACATTACTAGTGTAAATAGACAAAATATGAACTGTGGTTTTAATGCAATAAGATGTTTAAATCTACAACTTTTATGTATAATGAACATGATGGAATGACTTAAACATGTAATTGATTTATGTAAATTCCATGACTTAGAAGCTTAGGTACGATTACGATCGTGATGAGAGTATCACTGAGACCTGGATATTAATCTGTCATAATTTAATTAAATTGCCTTAATTCAAATAAAATATGATGTTTCAGTTAGCGCAACTTAGTGAGCTAACTCATTATGGCTGTTATATCATAGTACCCATTTAATGACTTTGGTCATTATTTGAATTCCATGGTACAATCGCTATACTAATTTATTGCATCAAGCTCCACTAATTGTGACAATCGTAATACCTTAAGATTCAAGTATCGTTAATGGTACTAATGTAGATTGTACTGCATGATTATGTACCCAATGTCATCTTATGATGACTATGGGAAAGGAAGTGGACTCATAATGATGCAAATCATTATGGATACACTTACTCTCCCATAGTCATCCTAAGCCGACATAGTGGTACTTATCCATGTAGGTTGATATGGTATTTACTTTGTACGTAACCCGTAACTAATCATAATCTAGATAACAATAGTTAAGTGATATGGTGAAATACGAGTTCCAATAAAAAAATGTTTCATCATGGAACTGAGCATGGAAAACATGTCTCTGAAACTTTGGACAACGTAGTGTAAGTTGTTGATTACACTATCATGATTTCACCAAGATCTAAGTTGTAAGATGTTGGATGGGATTCAATAACGGATACCTAGGTATATACTTAGAATGTAAACATTGTATAAATATGATAGATAAAGATGACCACTAGTATACTTAGTATACTTTCTCTGATGAGTAATATATGAGGGATCGAAGTTAAACCGAATCATATAGTTGCACATGGTTAACTATTCTAGGATGGACTAATTTAGATGATGTTGGTTCTAAATTATGTTAATTTAGAACAAAGAAACTTAGAGATTTGATTATAAAAAAACCCTACATTTGAAGTGTTAAAATGAGGATGTTACATTCTGGTATCAAAGTTTAAGATTACGCTCTTGGACATATTAAGTCCATTCGCTGACTATAACTTAAATTATTTTCTAATAGAAAATGGTTAGAACAAGGGGACATGCTATCAATAACCAACTTGAGGGCAGCGAAGTAGCCACCACATAAAAATTAGATAAGATACTCATTGTTCTTCAAGACATGCATAATCGTATGGTTTTTCTCGAATAGTAAGTGATGGGAAATAATAGTGATAATGATATTGGGTAATCTCGTGGACAACCAAATGTTGGAAGTAGCATAAATTTTGGGGGTTCTCGTGATGGTAACATTAATAACGCAAAAATTCTAATGTTGTAAATGCCAATATTAATGCACCAAATCAGTATAAAAATAATAAGGCACATTTGACGAATGAGCTAACTAATGATATAAAAATAATCATCCCACCTAAGTTTGATGGTACGACCTTAGGGAATGGATTCGAGAACTAGCTCAGTGAGATGGAGAAGTATTTTTCCATCAAAAATTTTCTAAAGAAATGAAAATAGTCTAGGAGCCTATCATCTCTCTAATGAAGCATCCTCCTAGTGGGATAGCCGCAAGGTGGAATTGAACGTAGATGAAGCTAGTATAACCCGGAACCAGAGTCACAACCTACTTAAGGTAGTGTTGGTTACCTTAGCTATATTAAGACCAAAAGATGTCTGAATTTTAGACACTGTCTCGAGGAAAGATGACTATTACTGAGTATTGGGAGAAGTTTAAAATTTTCTCAAGTATGTACCCAATATCAAGCTGATGAAATTTTTTTGCATTCGGAAGTTTATAATGGGTCTAAATCTAGTAATTTAAGGGTAAGTTGATTTGCATGATCCATCAACCATGGAAGGATTTTTGAAAAGAAATCAAACAAGAGCAAAATTAAATACTATTTCTGCGCATAAGGATGAAAATATGAAGAAGGTATTTAACTCACCATCACCCTCACACCTAATAAGGTGGGATGTAATAATTTTAGAAGTAAAAACAAATGGAATAGAAAACGGAAAGAAGTTCACAAATGATAAAGCCCGTTATAATCTTTAAAATAAATGGGTAAAAAACTAATGGACAAAACAATAATTTCAGATCTAATAATAAATTTGAACAAATGAAAGGACATGTTGGGGTTGTTTTCTATGTGGCATGGACCATTATGAAATATTTTCCTCAAAAGTAACAAGGATAGCAATCAGCAGTATAACTATACGTTGTAGTAGCTGATAAACAAGTAAAAAAATAGGCAACACCTATTGAAGTACCATGTAAGTTATTTGGACTACCTGTAACTATCTTATTTGATATTGGTGCTACTGAATGTTTCATTTCTAATAAGTTAGCTTCTAAACTTAAAATAAAAGCTAGATATATGAAAATCTTGTGGAATTTCCAATACGGGAATAACATTGTTTACACAGTTGACCAATGTTTGTTTAGCGCAACATTAGAGGTGTCAAGTTTCACCACTGAAATAAACTTGTACATAACACCCTTAGGCTTGTATGACATAATTATAGGTGTGAATTGGTTGGCCCAACATAAATAAAATGTAGATCACATAAAAAATGAATTGTATTCTTAGATGACTGCAGAAAATAAAATAAATTCAAGGAGTAAAAATAGACATTTTGTTAGACAAGTTTTAGCCATGTATTTCAAAAAGGCTAAAAACAAAGGTTTCATGCTTTTTACTTTGTAAAGTTTCATAATCAAGTAAAGAGGGTAAGTTGTGAAAGACCATCCATTGTTATGTGAGTACAATGATTTCTTTCCGAAATAACTACCCTGGTCTTCCACCCAAAAGAGAATTTGACTTCATTATTGATATCAAACTAGGAACAAAGCCAATCTCTAAGGCACCTTACAGATGACAAAATAAGAAGACATACATAAAAAAATTTTTAAGACAAGATATGGACACTTTGAGTTCATTGTACTACCATTTTGTTTAACTAATGCTCTAACCACTTTTTATGAATTTAATGAACAATATCTTTTAAGAATACTTGGAAAAATATGTGCTTATATTCTTGGAAAATATTCTCATTTATTCAAAAAGCGTTGAAGAGCATAATGGACATATAAAGATTTTACTTGAGGTATTAAGAAAAAGGAAACTTTATGGGAAGTTGTCAAAATGTTCATTTTATGAAAGTGAGGTGCAGTACTTAGGCCATGTAATTAACAAAAATGGAATTTCTATTGATCCATCTAATATTACATCTATAATTGATTGGTTGGCTCCTAAAAACGTGCATAAAGTCAGAAGCTTCATGGGACTAGCTAGATACTACTAAAAGTTTGTAAAATACTTCTCAAAAGTTGCTTCCTCAATCACTTCACTATAGAAAAAGGATAAGAAGTTTTTTTGGAATGATAAATGTGAGATTGCATTTAAAATGATGAAAGAGAAACTATCTACAACACCTGTTTTATCAGTCCCAGATCCTAATGGGGACTTCACAATTATAATAGATTCCTTCAGTGAGGGTTTAGGGGATATTTTGTTGTAAGAATGATCATGTGATTGCATATGAGAGTAGAAAACTCAAAGTACATGAGTTGAACTATGCTCCCCATGACTTAGAGCTTGTTGCCATTGTACATGCTTTGCAAGTATGGATACATTATCTTTAGGAAGCCCTTTGAGCTAAAAACAAACCATCTTGGGCTGAAATACATTTTCACATAGCCAAAATTGAATGCTAGACAACGAAGATGGTTATAATTTTTGTCTCAATATGATTTTTATATCATCTATATAAAAGGAAACTAAAATCGAATGGAAAATGTACTTAGTCATAGGAAGCATATTTCCCCCTTATAACCTTGAGAACTCAATTTAAAGATGAGTTAAAGAAAGTAATGATAAAATATTATTATTATCAACAAGTCAAAATAGTGCTTGATACAGATTCCAATGATAAAAGATACAAGGTATTTAGATTCGATAATGGAGTCCTAAGGTATGAAAATCGGGTTTATGTACCCTTGGAAAATGAACTAAGGAAGAAAGTGATAACTGAATTTCAAAATGCTCATTATTCTAGACATCTTAGAGTGATTTTTTTTTACTGATGTAAAACAACAATATTTTTAGAAAGGGATGAAAAAGGACATAGTAGATTATGTGTCTCATTGCTTGGAATGTCAGCATGTAAAGGCTAAACATATGCACCCAACTAGACTATTGTACCCTCACAACATTCCACAGTATAAATGGCAAGTGATAAGCATGGATTTTGTTCAGGGCTTCCAATGTCTAAAAATAAACATGATGTCATTCTAGTTGTAGTTGAAAAATTACAAAAGTAGCTCACTTTATTCCTAGAAATCTAAAAGATGATTCACCTATTCTTGCAAAAATGATTCGTGCATGAAATATTTAGATTGCACGGTGTACCTGAACTAATAATTTCAGATTGAGACCAAAGAATGAATTCACATATTTGGTAAAATTTAAATTCATCCTTAGGAACAAAACTGAATTTTAGTTCTGCATACCATCCAGAAATAGATTGACAAACTGAAAGGGTAAATCAGATTATGGAAGACATGCTTAAAATGTACTACATGGATCAGCAGTACAAGTGGGAGGAATATATTCCTTTAGTAGAATTTACATATAACAAATATACCACTCTTCTCTTGAAAATGACACCTTTCAAGGCATTGTATGGACGAAATTGTAGAACACCTGTTAGTTGGGACAACATAGAAGACAAAGAGGTAATAGGACTTGAAATGCTTACTGAAATGGAACACCAAGTAACACTAATCTGGGAATGATTAAAATAATTTTCTGATAGGAAGAATATTTACACTGATATGAAAAGAGTTAATAGGAAATTTGAAGTTGGAGATAAAGTATTTTTAAGGGTCAAACCTAAGAAGAGTTATATTTCTTTGGAAAATCAACCAAGCTATCACCTCACTTCATAGACCTTTTAAAATCATTGAAGTGATTATTCCTATGGCTTATCGATTAGCATTTCCTCCCGCATTGCCAAGATGTATGATGTTTTTCATATTTCCTTGCTTAAACAGTATGACTAGGATTTGTCACATGTGTTGAATTGGAATTCTTTATAGGTTCAAGACCTGGGGGTTATTGTGGTTGAACCCGTAAGGGTGTTGGAAACTTGCAAGTTGCACTTGCAAAACATGGACATTAGTCAATGCAAGGTCCAATGGGACCAATTTTCTCAATAAAGTGCAACTTGGGAGAATCTAGAAGAAATAAAAATTGTTTTTCCACAACTTTTTTAGCAATAAAACATATAGTTTTATATGATTCTATGATACATTATGATTTCTATGACTGAAAAACTAACTTTAATTTTTCTATTTGAGCAAAAAATTGGAAAAAACGCTGGTTATAGCCAACATGATGCTATTTTGAAATTCTGAAAACTTGATTTTTGTAAGTTTCATACTATATTGTTTGGATTATTGATGATTGAATAAGTAGCTTATTATCTGGTTTTTTTAATATTCTGTTATGTTGGAATGAATCATCGGGATGATGATGCTTTTAAGGGGGAGGTATGTAACACCCCCATTGTTTTGTTACTTTTCTATGATAAGACTGTTGGATTTAAGGCATACTTATGCAGATGGCCTATATTATTGTTTGGTTACTATTCATGATCGTAGTCTATTTGCATTGTTGTAGCTTGTTGGAAGTAATATGATTAGTACACTAACAATGGATATGTTTGTGTAACATTGTTATGTTAATTTTACTTCCTTACTTTACTATTAAATTGTTAGAGTCTAAGCCCAACTAAGTTATTTTATTCTAACTCCTACCTGTAGAAGTGTCGTAATATGTTGCTACACCAGATCTATTGGGTGACTGTGAACATGTATGATATCGTGCTTCATATGATGAGGTATGTGGACCACGCTTATATTCTTACTATTTCTTACCTGGAATCTTGATGATAATATTACAAAATGTAGATTGGACTTCATGTACATTGGTAATATGATCTGGTCTATTAAAAATGTAGGAACTAAACTATAATGTGTTAGATTATAATCTTTTGGCATATGTTTGATAAAGATTGGTATAAAAGTTGATGGGGCCTAAAATAAGGCTAAAAATAAGTTGATGTTATTTGAATATTTTATTTTCTAATACCATGTGAAAGGGTCTATCACCCTTGAATCCAACTTTGTAAATTTGAGGGCATAAATAATAAATTCTTATCTAAAGGTAAACCTAAAAGAAACAATGTGCATTTGAGCCCATGAGGGAAAAGACTAAGTGGATGGGTGTGATGTGGAAACCACCCCTTTATATCTTGTACCAGTTGTAATATTTATGGAGAGGGCCATTTATATGCACCACCAACCTTCCATATGGGAGATAAAGTAGTGGATGTTATGTTATCAGTAACTATCTACTAAATTAGTGATCAATTTTGTAAATAAAGTTAACACTGCTAAATTTAAAATGGAAAGTCAGTGGAAGGGAATTGGAGGGAACTTTTGATTATCCATGCATGTATTGAATGACATCAAACTACCCCATGACCTCGGGGAAAACATCAAGTGGTTTTGGGGAAAAGATGGGTTGGTTTTTGTTATTGTTGTTTTACTTGTGGAAGGGAGGTTTCGTGAGCTCTGCATGCTTGAGGTTCTTTCTATTTTTGTATGCTTTTGGTTGTTTACTTGAACTGTCACATGCATCTTTGTAACTGCGAGTGAGAGATTTTGGGTAAACATTAATATCAAGGTTCAATAAATAAACATGAGGAAGTTATGGGGTTTTTTCTTTTCCATGGAATCAATTTTTAGGCTGTGTTTACGAAGAAAAGCTTGGAAAAGAAGGAGAAGAATAGAGCTTTCAATATCATGCATGATTTGTTCTATCCCCCTTAAAATATTATCTCATTTACTATTTTTATAATGAAACCCCTACAATATTTCTTGGTTTTCCCTTGTGAATCTGGATTTGTATGTGGCTTTTTTTTATCTGGGTAAATGTCGTTTTTACTTAATACTGAACCCTGTGAATATATATAAATGTGATCACTCGGGATAGTTACAGTAATTACTGCAACATGTAATACAATTCCTTTGTGATGTATATGTATATATATTTAGGAATACAAATATTATAGGAACTTGGTCTGGTATTATAGTGATTAACATGTAACCTTGTGCTCTATTGCTATTATCATATTGCATTCCCTAGGACAAACGTGGTTATCTATGATTGTTATGAATAGTGTTTTGGGGAAGTTGTCGTATAACCTACTAGGAGGTTGACTAACAAATATAATAAGGGTTAATTGTATTATAAACCCATTTGGATTTTTCTAGTAAGCTTAAGGAATTGGTGTGGATACATTTATGTTTGTAGTACTTTATCCTTTTACTCAATTGGCAGGGACTAGTTTGAATCCCTTGTTTACCTAGGGGAAACTTTGTGTAGTTATGAAGTCTATCTCTTTCCTCCTTCCTAGGACAAGATAATAATAGTATCTTAGTTAAGATTGAAGCGAAGGAGAATCAATGGTTAAAGTAAGAATTATTTTGAATCTTAGATGTATGATACAATTTTTCTGTGATGACAATAGGAGTACATTTGTGTGGGTTCAAATTTCTGATAGTGTTAGATGGATGCTCCATTATTGGGGCTTACATTTTTACATTACACATATGTCATTCTTAATTTTGTATATATAGGTCTTGTGGGACTTCTATTCGAATAAGGTAAATGAGGATTCACCTTGGCTTACTCGAACTATGGTGAGGGATGCTTAGGTTTGGGTCCTAAACTTGTAGTTAGGAAGCCTCACTTATGTTTGACTTCATAATAATTCTCTACACTATTTCTAGGAGATCTTAGAGCTTCGTGCATGACTGTTATGTTCTTTCCTCGGGGTTGGTAGTAGCGTATTGTGAAGTGTGGATAAATGTGACTTCATTGACTGTGTTATCGATAGGTTGTTTGGGTCTTTGTAAAGGTTAAGGTAAATCATATTTACCTTAAAGATGTTGAAAGTATATTTATTACTTATAAAAGTAAAGCGTGTTTGTTTATCATGGGCTAATTATAATGTGGTCAACTTATATAGAGTGGACTTTGTGTATTGCTGTGAAATCATGATTGATCTGTGTTGATTGTATGATTTAAATTTATGGAGTTTAGTTTAGATATGGCAAAATGGTTCGGTTATAAAGGTTTCTCATAAATAATATCTTATTTCTTTCCTTTGGGGAGTATTTGATACTTCGAGATAACATTGATATACTATGAGTTATGACATACAATCTAGATATATACATGCAAGTTATGAACAACTTATATAATATCGATACATTTATTACCATAAAGATGTTATGTAGAGAATTAAAGGATTTATATTGTAAATTTTTATGTTTGTCATCTTTATAAACTTATTGAATACATTTACAGTTAGAGATGATAATTAGTTCTTTAAGGATGCAAATTTGATTGTCTTAATTTGATGTTATTGATCTTGTGTGTTAGTTGATAAAATGATTTTTAATATTTCTATAATTCCATTACTCAAATATTAAGTGACTTAATCTGATAAGATGGAAATAGGACTTATCATGTAAGTTCTTTCGCACTGACATCTGCTAATATTTTTCAGATGACGTAATTTAAGTCTCCAAGGCGAGTGATGTTGAAAGAAATTATTTGTTCAATTTGATTGACTAAATTTTGCAATGTATTGAATAATTAGTTTTGTAATTAAGCAAAATGTCGTTTATGTTCAATCGATTAAGAAGCTAAATTAGCCTATTCTATTTGTAACTGTATGGAAGGAAATAAAGCTGTTGAACCATTATTTATTTATGTCTTCTTGTGAATATGAATTATAAGGGAAAGGTTACTCAATTTATCTAAATCAATGTTTGGGAACTTAAGTGGATGAATATGCTATTTGGTTTAGTAATTAAAAATTTAATATATATAATAAATAGTATATGTGTAATTATAATTACACATGAATGACTTATGTGTATTATGGAATTCTTCTTAAATCAGTTTGAAAATAATTCTATTAAGTACTAATCTAGTCCTAATACAATACTAGTGTAAATTGACAAAATATAAATTGTGGATCTAAAGCAGTAAGCTGATTTATATCTGCAACTAATATGTAATGAACATGCTGAAATGACTTAAACATGTATTTTATATACTTGAATTCCTCGTTTAGATTCTTAGGTACAAATACATTCGTGATGAGAGTATTGCTGAGACCTGGGATTAACATGTCGTAATTTAATTAAACTACTTAAGTTAGATAAGATATAATGTTTAAATTAGTGGAACTCAGAGAGCCAACTCATTATGGATGATATATCATAGTACCCATTTAATGACTTAGGTCATTATTTGGCTATTGTGGTAAAACTACTATAATGAGCTATCTTGTCAAGCTTCACTAATTGGGATGGTCATAATACCTTAAGATTCAAGTATCATTAAAGGTAAAAATGTAGATTATATTACACGGTTATGTACCGATGTCATCTTATGATGACTACGGGAAAGGAATTGGAATCATAATGATTAAAATAATTATGGAGATGATTACTCTCCCATAGTCATCCTAAGCCAACATAGTGAAACTTATCCATACAGATGATCCAAATTTGTACCTTGAATGCAACTTATAACTGGTTATAACTCCACTATCTAGTTCTAATCTAGATAACAAAAAATAAGTGTTATGGTGAAAGGCAAGTTTTAATTGATGAGTGTTTTGTCACAGAAATGGGCATGGAAAACATGTCTCTGAAACTTTGGCCAAAGTAGTTTAAGTTGTTGATTACACTGTCCTAATTTCACCATGATCTAAGTTGTAGGATACTAGATGGGTTTCATAAATGAATACACATGTATACACTTAGGAAGTAAAACTTGATCATCAATTCATAAAAAAGGAAATCAATAGTATACCTTGTATAAACACTTATAAAGAGTAATACATGAGGGATCGGAAATAATCCAACTCATATTCAATTCATAACATGGTTAAACTCTTATTATAAGATGGATTGATTTAGATTGATGTATCTCACCTATAGAAGACTATATAAGCAATTCATTACCACATTATAACTCACCAATCATTCTTACATGAAACTATTGCAAGCATCATTACAAAATCACTTAAATTATTCCTAAAACTTCTTAAATCAATTTCACATCATATAGGGAAGTCCATGTTATAGGTTTGAATTACTCAATCATGTCAAGGAGTCTAGCTTCACCCATCTAAAAGCATGTAAAGATCACAGATCCATTTCCTAAACAAGAGAAAAATCACTTCAAGAATTACACAAGGGTTTCAATCAACATCAAGGCTAGGTCAAATAGCTGAGTGACATCACATATCACTACTATTACATTGGGTACATTCTATACTACGTAGTTATTCCACTATCTTGATGTCAAGAGACACCCTTTAGGGGTTTGGTAAGTTTTATACACTTGTATGATAACCTAGGATAACTACATGAGGTTTGATTCTACATCGATGATATGTATTGTAGTATTGGGTTTGGTTCAATAGATAGGATTTTGACCTCCTAAAGTGGTCTAGCCTCACTCACTCTCACTCTCTCTCTCTCTCTCTCTCTCTCTCTCTCTCTCACACACACACACACACACACACACACACACTTTTTCTCCTTTAGTTTTTCGGTGCTCAAATTAAGGGTTCTATAGGATGTATGGTTTTTAGTTTGTTTCAAATCATAAAATATCATCGTAAGGTTGTAAAAGAAGAGATAAACACAATGAAATCCATTTCTAGACAAAATAAGGACCCAAAATTTAGATATTTGAATTGTCTCCTAGTCTAAGACTGTAAATTCCTTATCTTAGACCATATAATTTCTACCTAGACCATACATGTTTTATACAGTCCTAAAGATATAATTTTTCAATTCCAATATCTTCTAAGTAGAATATGGAGTCCAAAAGCTCCTACTCCACTGTTTGGAATACCGAGATAATTCAAGAACATCCTTTTAAAAGATAATTCTCTCTCTTTTATTGTATTTTGAGAAATTTAATTATTAAAATTGTGTATTCATTTCTAAGTCCATTTAAAGTAGGAATGAATTATTATGGTCATGAATAATTGATGTTGGAAGTTAATTAGATTATAATAATCTACCTACTACATATTTTTACATCATTTACATTAGGAAATATACTTAGGGTGTAAAAAGTTTCATGTGATAAAATTAGCATAGCCTTATCGGTGTGGAAGAAAAAGGGAAACATTAGGTCAAAGGATTAGATTTCATGCAAAATTGAAAAATACACTAAGAGAACTACATTGAATCTGAATTTTAGTGTAACACCTTGTGACTCACAAATGGAGTGATCATTGAGGTTTCTAACTTAAACATTTTCATCATTTATTTTTAGATCTAATGAATATTAATTTTCTTATAGGAAGCTTGTTATTTATTATATGTACATGTGAAAAACCAAGGGTTACAGGTGAATATAAATATACAAAATATTTATATAGGTGATAATAAAGAGACATAGAAAAATGAGACTCTAGAAAGCTAATGGTCAAATATATTAGGAAAGGTCATTTTGTGGAATCTAGTCATGACATTTTATATAGTCTTTTCCTTAGATGAAATTTGTGAAGAACATCCGATCTAGGTTTTCTCATAATCTTTAATATTTCCTAGTTGTGGTAGTATCATAGTCTAAAAATTATTTTAGAGCATCTAAGACATATTTTTAACATCTCTTGTTTTAATTTATCTATCAATTTTTCATACTTATAAACAAACTAATTTCAGTGTAAATCTATGAATAGTTGTAATATCATATACCTTATAACACATATTAATAAATACTAGGTAAATAAATTGAATTAATATATTACAATTAATATAGGGTTGATACAACCCATTCGGTTTACCCTAGCATTGGGAATGTGTGTTATATGTGGGAGGTCTTAGGGTCAAATCCTTGGGCTACCACCTCTATAGCTTGTCATTACTCGGCTAGATAGTTTCAGGAGGGTCACCTACTTTGGTAGATGTGGCTCTCAAAGCATGGTGCCAAGTTTGTTTGGTGTTGAATGTGATAGAGGTTGGGGAAGGCATGAATCATGTTTTCAATGTGTGAAGGCATGTCCTGCACTGAAATAATAGGTAAACATAACCACTTTTATCCAATGTGTAGTGGTGTAACGGTTCTTGGGTCTCCTAGTAATTGGGAGGTCCAAGGTTCAAATCTCAGCTCTGTGTTAAGGTGGCCTACTACCGACGGTTTGGATACCCTAGTGATAGGGCACCACGATAATGTGGTTTAATTTGTGGGCTAGTTGAGAGCTTAAATTTCCATCCTTAGATGGTTCCACAGTCGGTGTGGGTTAGTAATGCCACAAAGGGCTAGGGGCCTCTCCCTAGGTAGCATCAGCAAAAAAAATATATGGGGTTGATACATGTACCAACATCTCCCATCTACACTCATAGTCCCTCCCATATTTCTTCTTCTAACACATAGGCTCTTGAATCCCTTGGTTATTCTTTCAAGTGTAAATTTTACAATTATAGAAAAGTGCATATGTTTCCTCTCATACTATGGATTTTACAAAATTTATCTATAGCCCAATTGAGCTTGACATTGCATCTTATGCTTTTCCTCCTGGTGTTATAGCTCCTACACTTCCTATATATGATGGTAAGGATGACCTCAAAGATTATTTTCAAATATTCCATGTTGTTTTCTTGGATTATTCTTCCAATGACACCTTTCTATCTAAGGTATTCCTCCACAATCTTAAAATAAATTCCATATAATGGTTTTATGATCTATGTATGCATTTTATTTGGACATTAAATCCTTATAAAATCAACTTCTTACACGTTTTTATCAAAATTTGAGACAAAGTATCTTACACCTAAATGGCCAAAATGTGACAATATTCCAATGATCCCATAAGTGATTATCTGCTACATTAAAAAATATGCTTGCTAAGATGAACAATATCCTCCTCGATAGTGAACTACAAGATCT
>CM031240.1:678303155-678510655 GCA_018340775.1 Taxus wallichiana var. yunnanensis | reverse complement strand
TTGGTTTCTATCTTGATATTTTCTCCTTGTCACTATTACTATGTTCTATACTTGTTTCATATACTATTGGCATTACTTATTTACATTTATTTCTGTATTGTTTATTTACCACATGCTTTAACCTTATTGTCTTGTGTGATTACAATACAATACTTTTTTGTTTGAATCGCCTAATTTCCTTACGTGTCATATGCCATTATGGGTGTCCCATGTTTGTGGGTCAATGCATGAGTTATGTGTATGCAATCATTTTTCTTAATGTGTCACATTTTGCATCTTGTTGCATTTATTTTTTGACACCATGACTCTCCTATGTTTGTGTCTCTATCCACACATATAACTTGTTCCCATAGTTTATGGCTTGCTTGACTTTACACTATTAGCTTTACTATTTATCATGGCATGTTTACTATTGTTACGATGTATCTATACTTGTTCCCCTATGGGGTATGTCAATATTTCTAGTGTCACTAGTTTTTACACAAATATTCTTATTTGTTACGTGTTGCATGTTGTTTTTTCTATGTCATGGTTCCCACCATGCACAACCAATTTTGTAGTTACATGTTCTTGAAGGTGGATTCCATTCCATATTTCTATGTCATACTATGTAGATTACCATACATATGGTACATGGGTACACATATATTGTTGTGATCCATCACTCAAGTACTTTATCGCACACATATCAAAAGAGGGTGGATTCATCACACTTTTTCTACCTTTGTAGAAAAGATACATGATAGTATATAAATACATTTTCATAGGTTTTAGATCCTAAAAATGGTCTTGTATAATTAAATGTGAAAAAATACAAAGAAGGCCAAAACCATATAGTACAATTAGGATCGCGGTATTATCTCGACCATTTTCCTATGTTCCTAGATAGAGGGAAGATTCACTCAATGTTTCAATTTCGACATATTTTATTAGTTATTTATAGGATTTTGACACGGTTACAAATGCATATGATATGGTTCGAGAAAATTATTGGGGAAATGAGTAATCCATTCCTTCCCATGACACTATTTAGATTTAGTAATAAAAATAGGGTTAGGGGCTTGGGCTTCTTTCTTTTTTATTTTACAAAATCTACTTAATCGTTTTCACTTGCATTATTACCTTGTGTGGGAATGAAAAGGTCCATTTCTTTAAAGGTCTGATTATTCATAGGTTTTAAAAATTGGGCATAGATATGTGAACAGTGGTTTGGTTTGCAGGTTTAATAGAAATCTTTGTAGAAACAAGAATATTTATAAACTAATATTTTAGCTTCTCCTACTAGATTCCCAAATGAGAAAGGCATCAAAGTAGCTAAATTATTCATAGAATAAATCATTACTCTCACAAAAATATAAATAGGGAAACATGGATCCTCTCCTCACTCTTTTTATTTTTGGGATATGCCTAACACTCAAGTATATCCTTCGAAAAACATTACAAACTTATCATCACCATCCATTCATAATTTTAGCAACAACTCCAAATCTCAAAGGTATAATGTAAAATGAGATCTTCTCATTCTAAAAAAACATGTGTATTATTTCCATGTTTTGCATCTCTTTACTTACTTTCTTAAAGATATAAAAGTTAGATAAATTATATATATTTTGAGTAAATTTTAGTTTCTATCATAGAAATTGAATACACTTTAAGTTGTAGGTTTCATCATAGAGCATGCCAACATCAACACATAATATAACCACTATTGAATAAAGAAAAAGTGTGTGTGCACACTTGGCTATGTTTTTCCTTCAAACGTGCAATTTATAATTACAATCTTAATGGGGGATGTCAAACACTAAAATTTGGAAACTTGTCCTTGTGTAATGCCAAGTTTGAACACGTTCCCTTTGTTGAAAATTACTTACATTAAGAATCGAATAACCCCATCTATATAGCTCTTTACAACTTTCTTATATTTATAGTCTACTCTATCATTAATTATGAGGATATTATTTAATAAAAGTACTATAAAAATATATTTTTGACAACACAACTCTTTATCTAAATTTTCTCCCTCCTCGCTAGGACTATATAAATGGGTAAGATGTTGGATTCAGTCTTGGTGACCCATATGTTCCCGACCCTTCTATCTCCAAATTTGACTTCAATTTTACTATCTTATTTGGATTATTTCATCTTCCTAAGATCATTTTTAACAAAATATTTCACTTATGGAAGGATATAAAAGGAAGTGAATATCACTTTATAACTCACCCGACATCTTACACACTACTTTTACAAAGATTTTCGAAAAATCATTCAAAGTGTTCTTAAATTTTCTCAAATCAGCTTCACATAATCTAGGATAGTCCCTACTACAACCCAAAGCACTCAACAAGGTAAAAAGAGTTCAAATTCATCCATTCTAAAGCATGTAACGGTCATAGAGCCGTGTTTTAGCAAGAAAAATGTTTCTCCAAATATTACAAAATGGTTTCAATTAATAAAGTATTAGGTCACATAGTTTAGGAACATAAGATATCACTAATATAGTGGTGGAAACATTATATACTATGCATATATCCCATTATCTTGGTGCCAAGAGACATGAGGGAGCCTTTAAGGTGTTGGTTAGCTATTCACGTTTACATAAAAACCTAGGAGAACTTTATGAGGCTTGATCCTACAACAAGTGCATGTAGTGAAAAATTATATTGGTTCAATAGATGGGAGTCTAATTTCCATGGGTAGTACATCCCCAACTATAGAAACATGTTTTCTCCTTTTGGTTTACTAAATATTTGATGAAGGGTTTTATAGATTTCTATGGTTTTCTACTTTGTTTCAGGTTATTATAGGTCATCCCAAAGATTTGAGAAAAGAGTGACATACAACAAAGAACATTACTTGACAAGGGAATTATATAGAAAATTTTCAGTCCGAATATCAAATGTTCTAAGACTATACGATTCTAGTTTGTGACAGACAAATCAAATTTAGATTGTACATAAGTTATATGGTCCCACGGTTGTTGTGTTTTCAGTTCCATATCTTTCACTATAGAATCTACAATTCAAGATCATCTTGATTTACTTCCTTGCATCCTAGATCATCCCTAATTTATCCTGTGTATAAATATTTCTATCTTTCCTCTCATGTGTTTAAGAAAGTTCTTATAGATTTATAGGTTTTTACATCTATGAATGCATTATTCTAGTTATGAATTATTAATGTTGGAATTTAATTAGATTAGAGTAATATACCTATGACTTGAGTCCCACATGCACAGTATAAATGCCAAGAAAGTTATATAAATGTAAAATGTATTCAATGGTAAGTAGGAAGTCATGGATAAAGTTATGTTACCTAGGCCATGCCTAAGAAAATAGATGTGAAGATCATAGGGATCTGTAATGGCTTATCCTTACTAGAGAGGATATAACAAGGTTAGGGTGAGGAAATATGGATATGGATAAGGTAAAATAAAACATAGATGCACAAGGCCAATTAGGATCGTCAATCCAAGCATCCCCAATAACAAAATACCCTTTTTATGTAGTGTGTGTCATGAATAACGTATTATTATTTTTCCTCCTTAATATTTTTTAACAAACTTATTATTTTACGCATAATCATACAAAACACATACACACAAACCCATAATGACATAAATAATAAAATGACAGTTTCATTACCACAAATTGACAATGTGCCACACAACAAGTGCTAAAATGAAATATTACCCTTCTCACATTATTGAGAACACATAACCCCCTCTAATTTTTGCAACATAATAATTCATATCGTTCCCTGCATGAGTTAACACTAATAATTTCACAAACCAAAAAAATGATACCATATAACCATAACTTATGGTTTACATTATTTTTCCATGTAATGAAACATGAATAATAGTATCTCTAGTTGTACCCATTATTGCATCTTTACACCTCTCTCCAATGATACCCTTTCTTGAGCTAGAAAACATCTACACACAAACATACAACAAAAAACCACTACATTATCCCTTTCAAATAATAAAATCAACTAAAATGAAGTAAAAACAACATGTATATGGTAGTCAAAATTTAAATGTAAATCATTAATATCATCCAATGCTAAATTGAATCAACTATTGATAATGTTTTTATTCCAAAAATTTCATAATGATAATCAAATCAATTAAAATGGAAATAAATGTTGTATCAACATGGAAGTACGTACCTAATCATGTTAATGTCTTAATAATAATAAATGTTTAAATATGATATGTGACACATGTTGGTTCCCAATATAACACCCAAGCAAGGCAATGATGAGAAATCGGGAAAGGATAAAAGATAGACATGTTGATGTGTCGTTTTGTATCTAGGGATGGATCTATCTATCTCTCTTGACCATGCCTTATTAAAATGACAAGGAAGCATGTGATTAAGGATGTGGTTGTTATCTTGTTACTTTATGGATCTACCTAAACCAAGGTGAGAGAACCTAAGGGGTGGCTTGAAAGAGAGAGGGAGATATTATATTTCAAACCCTCAAACTTGTTGGAACCTCAATTTGAGATCAAATGCAACCATAAAATGTAATGCTCATTCAAAATAATGGTCACACAAGCATTGCAAACACTTGATACATTAGACACAAGCCACTAAAGATAGATTAAATATGATCACAAACATCATCTCTGAAGAAACTGTTAACAACTTAGGATATGATGATGTTGAGATGCTAAACTTTACAAATCATGGAAAATACACTTGAAATATGTAGGATATGTGTGATTTGCAGGAAAACACATGTAAAATAAAAAAGGATAATGTGATTTTTAGTGTGTAGGATAGGATGGTACTTAGTTAAATGAGGGGGAGGTGGATCTAATGGGAAGAAGCATCAGTGCTCGCCATTTCATCTTATTTCTTCTAGAATGCAAAATAACAAAGATCAAAATAACATAACCTTTAAAGGGGCATATGTATTCATTAATAAAAATTCATGTAAAAACTACCACATAATCTCTTAATATTTAACAAAAACACTTATGTATAAAACTTCAATGAATTATCCATTACATCAACTCCATAACACCAAAAATACAATCAAGGGATGTAAGCAGTCACCTCCAAATTAATATTGTAGAAAGGACTTTTATAACTAAACAAACATTTCAAAGTAACACTACAAAAAAATATTCATTTAATAACCAATCTTATAAAATAACCAAAAATAACTTCTTCATATTTCATTGATTCAATATATACAAGATTACATTAAAGACTACATTCCTTAACTATGTTCCTATTTACAATCCACAATGTTTGAATGAATCATGGAAAATGATTATGTGTGTTTCAATTTGATGAGGGAGATAGGAAATTCTCTCAATGCCTATTAATGACTATATAATGTAATCACCTTAGCAAAAACCTAAAAATTATAACCATAACCCCTAAAATGAAGACATGCCTTCATTTTATACAAAAATTTCCCATAAGGGAATATACCTAGATACCCCTAACGAAGCGTTGAGAGAAAGAAAACCATGGGGTTGTGATACTCTTGATCTACAAAATGGATGGAAGAGTTGTCCCAACTAAAAATATTCCATTTTGATCTTCTAGGCTAGAACGGTTTTGAACCATGATGAAACCCATGGAGGAGTGGAGAATATTCCTTCTTTTGCAAACAAACTCTTTTGTCTTCTTCTACAATGACATCAACATATGTATACTCCCGAAAAGAGTTTGTTACTCATTATAATCAAATCATTTGATTACTTTTCTGAAAGAATAATGAATAGAAAGGAATAAAGAATGGGGAAGGGGACAAAGAAAAAATAAATTTTAAAGATGGGTTGATATCTATTTACTCAATCTTTATTTCTTTTAAAAACTTATTCCTTTACACATCAAAATGTTCAAGCATCCCCAAAACGGGTCTTCATCTAGCCCTACATGGTAGAGGAATATTATTTCCATTTTGGATAGGAAACTATCAAATTCAATGGAAATAATTCTTTTCTTTTTTATCCTCTTGGACAACTTATTAATATATCTTTCCAAATGAATGAATTTTTGAATAGAATGATAGTAAAAATTATTTTGAAGGATCCAAATCCCATGAAATATGTTGCTGAAGAATCTCTATTAGTTTGTTTACATCTATATATCTTGGGGTGTATTTTTCCTTTAAGGGAATCATTCCTTAAAGTTTGGAGTTAATGTCATTAACATAATTCCCTTCCTTATCCCTCATGTCTTAGAGCTTTCTTATACAATTCCCAAGGTTTCTATTCTCAAATTGATATCTCCCCTATATTCATGTTGTCTACCTCTACAATATGGGGGAACTATCCCTTCCTTCTCCACCACTTCATCATCCAAAGTTTTGATGGCTTCAAGCTTGGGAAGCAGTCCATCCCAATACTCAACCTCTGTCTAATATTTATCAATTAATGTTTTACTTTACTCTATTTTCTCAAAACTTGGTTATGATAGTTTATAATATCCTTGATCACCTTGTTACCCTTGCTCATAAGTTCTTCCTCCCACTTTTTTGGCCTCTCCCCTACACCTCAATTCATCAACAATTTTTAATTATTTTAGGAGTCTTTACCCACTTTTACACATAGGTTGATAAGATATCAACCTTCACTTTTTTAGGTTTCCTTGTCCTTTTCCATTTTCTAAAAGAGTCCTCCCATAACCATAATAACCTCATGTTTTAGGCCCTTAGTGGTTGGATTTCCAAGTGGGATCTTGGTCACTTGATAATCTAAAGGGGAAGCTTCATCCCTTAAGACATCAATTTTGGAGTGAAAACTTCCACAAACCTTTCTCCTTAATGCCACATCATTTTTATTTATAGAATTCTATATTTCTTTGATGTTTTGGATATCTTAAAGGAAATAATGCTATCAAGGTAAAATTCCTCCACTACAATTTTACCATTTTCTTTCTTGTGAGGGATTCTACCAACCAATCCCAGCTTTGATGTTTCCTTCTTCTTGTTCTTGCAGGTTGGTGAACACTAGGTATCATTATTTTCACTTGGGGTACAATGAGATAAATAATAAAACATTCAGTTTATGCCTCTTGTTGATCAGTAGACTCAAAAAAATATCTTGGAATATTTCCTCATTTTTCCACAATTCATTTACCTCTTCTTATTTCATAGTTAAATATGGTTAAGTGCCTACATCAGTCTCTATTTTGTACTCAACATCTTCTTCTCTAGAGGGAGAAGGTTCCTTTGATAGCTCAACTTGTGGTTTCTCCTACATATGGGTTTCTAGTTTTGTAACTTTATGAGTTGCAAAATCCTTCTCAACTGTCTCTATACTTGGTTGAGCGGGTTCCACAATACTTGATTGTTCAATCTCAACATTTGAAACTTCTCCATCTTGAGCTTTCCCAACTTCCTCTGCAACAACCTTTTCTTTAACACTTTCTTTCACCTCACCACCTTCAACTTTCTCAGTAGTGGGTGCTTCTTGGTGTGCTTGGTCTCCCTCTTTCTCAATTGACACATCTTGTATGGTTTCATGGGGGAGGTTATCCCCAACATCTTGGTCCAAACCATATTAACTCAATAAATTTTTTCTCATGGATGGGTCAAACATTATTATTTTCTCCTCAACTTGATTTTCTTGCTCCTTAGTTTCCTGAGTAAGAACATTGATAAAGACCTCTTGTGTAGTGACACTAACAGATTTACATAGTAGGTGGGGTAGCGAGCACTACCTCTAGGGTTTGAAATATAGTAGTAGATGTATGGACCAATGAATTTGTCCCTTGAAGTGTCATACTTGTGGTTACCTCTATTTTAGGTGTTGCCACCTTTGTTCTCTTAATCCTCACAAAGTATAATGTTATAGGTTCCTCCTCTTCTTCCTCATCCTTATGGATAGTCTCGAATGTTTGATCTACCTTTTGTTGGCTTGAAGAAATTCTTCCTATCATTGTCTTTCCTTTGTTGGATGATCCTTTGGAGGATGTGGCTTGCAATTTAACTTGAGTAGTCTCTTTGGCCATAGGTTCTTTTTCCTTGAGGTGGGATGGGAACTACCTAGATAGGTGTTGTTGTAATGATCGAGGAATCCCGTATAGTTTTCTCCAATATTTTCTTTGCCATATGTGTCAACATTGACTTTGGAGTCCCTATTTTTGGTTGCTACACTTAGCTCTTTAGCATCCCCTGAAGTTTTCCTTTGATTAAAATTTGTGGTGACTTCCCTTTCAAAGCATCCAAACTTGTTTCTTTCTTACTATAAGGGAGAAACACATCCTTGATGACACCACTTTCCCTATACTCCCTTAAGATTTCTATGTTTTGTATGGTCAAGTCAATATCATTGTTTCTCAACCATAATAATGTCTCCTTGATGATGTGGGAAGTTCTGTCATGTAGAGAAGTATTTTATTTCCTTTCCCAATCTAAACTTGGGATGGGTTGAGATGTTATGTTCTTATCAACATAATGTTTTCTTACTAGGTTCATATCATCATACAACCCCTGAGGAACAACAACAAGTTTATAATCCACTACTTGGGTGAGGGTCATTATGGATTAATTTTTCAGTCTAACCTCCTCATCTCTAAAATCCATCCATTAATCTTCATAATGAGGTTCATGTTCATATGAATTGTGCAAGGTACCCTGAAGAATCTATCTAATACCATAGTTGATCTTAGGGGAGAGTTTATGCAAATCCACTCTTCCCATTTCAGCTCCCAAAAGTCTTGCCTTTACTAAAGTGTGGCAAGTGTAACTTCTAATTTTGATTGGGAATTTGTTGTTTGTTTTGTGCTTTCTGCAATAAACTTTTGGACTACCACTAGTTATCTTGATACTTCTATAAGCACCCATTTATCATGAAGGTATCTTGGCATATGAAGGGAACATCATATAAGCCACTTTAATTTAATATACATGAAGGTTTAGAATTAGATGAAGTAGCATTCAAATCCAGTGATAACCTTATTTTCCTATGTAGATTTTTTTCCCCACTTAGGCTAAAAAAGGCATATGAAAGGAGAAAAGAGAGTGTCATGTCCCACCCTAAAAAAATGGTGTAATTACTTAGGTTCAATAAATGGTACACATAAAAAACTTTGTAGTGTCCAAAGTCTCTTGTTATGCCCAACCCATGAAATTTCCTATTCCTATAAATGTTGTACACTAGATAAGAATTCATGTAGAATTCTATGTTGTTTGTGGAGCCTTCCTAGATTTGAACTTCCAATTTAAGTATCCTCTCATGGATGTAATCACTAATGAACTCCCCAGGTGAATGTGCATATTTGCAATGAGTACAATTTGGATAAAATTTAACATATAATCATTGTAATAGTAGGTATATTCTTTACCCATAACCTTATTTAATATGGTGACAATATCTCCAATCTCCTCTACAAAATCTCTCTGCTCGCTTTTTGGGAATCAAGGTGGTATTAATTCTTGTCTTATCAACCCAATTGTTTTTAACATCTTAGAGAACTTAGCAATGTTATCATTTCAATACTCTTATACACTTTTAATTGAAATATTTTCCACATGACTTGTATTAGGAAGACCCAATATTTCCTCGAGGTTTTAATTGTGAGGGACAAAACTAGGGTGTTGATTCCATCTCTAACTTATTTGGTTGTTGGGTTATAATGTTGTTCGAAAAACCCACACAAGAACTGGATATTGAGTAAAAGGAGGAAATGTGCCTACTAGGGAAAGCCCATTCTAACCAATCTTTTCTAGAGTTTCATTTTTATTGATGGCATTCAACCTTTGATGAAATCCTACTAGGTTTGCATTAACTAAATTAGTGTTTTTGATCTTTTCTAGATCAGATAAGAGGTGGGAAGTGGTGTGGACACCAACTAATTGGATCTTCATTTTTCAAGGTGAAAGTTTGGGAAAAACTACTAAGGGGAAATTTTTAAATTTTTGTTTATACTCGTTCAATCTTACAACATAGTTTATTAGGTCTTCATGGGATTTAAAAATGCTTATAGACTCAAGTGAAGCTCTTACACATTCAAATGCCATCATTTCTCTTGTTCACACTAAAGAAACAACCAAATCATCTTTAGAGCTCAAAAATCACCATCCAATTCATTAAGATGTACAATCTCAATATCTTTGTTGGTTTAGTTCTTCAAAGCTCTATTTGAACTTGAAATTTGGATTAAAAGTGATGAGTTTTCATAAACTACAGCCCTATATTGCCCTTTGCACACTTTCATTAATGGAGGAATCTACCTTCGTGTTTTATTTATTCACAACCATTGATTTTGTTTTAGGTTTGAAGTTTTACATGTGGATATATGAACCACTTAGTTACCCTTTTAGGGTGACATGACATCTCTGAAAGCATGTAGTTTTATAAAAACTATAAAACTATGAGATGTGTTGTTTCGTTTCCTTCTAAGATTTCTAGGACAACGATATATGTCACACTCGTCATGGTTTGGGAGTGGAAATGTAGCTTGCAATATTGTAGCTATTGCAAAGTGTCAAATGGAAAACTATGTATCTACTTTCTTCATCAAACATTGTCAAATCATGACATGTGCCCTTACGAGCCTCATGGAAAAACTTGCAATTTGCATTCTTGCAACAATCTGCAAAGCTTCAAATTGCACAACTACAAAAATCCTTTCTTTATTGTTTCTCGATATTATGCCATGTGTCCCTTTTCGGACTTGACATATCAAATTGTAGTTTGTAGAAATGCATTAGCTGAAAAGATGTCAACTACAACACTTAAAGGTTGCATGTTTCCTTTCTAGTTTCAAGATTTAAGGAGTATTTAGTTTCATACCTCAAGGATGTCATTGCAACTTGTAGTTTTCAAAAAAAAATTTTCTACATAAGTGTATGGGAAAAGGGAATATTCCTTGAATTTTATGGGTTTTAACCTTGCATTTATAATTCACGAGTTTTTGTGAAAAGTGTAAAAATGCTCCAAGGATGTACATTCCAATGATGCTTAAAATATTCCATTTTGCGGGGGTCGAGCATGTGCATGTAATATGCGGGCTTCAACTACAAAAAAAAGTAACCCTACTTTGCAAAAATACTTAAGTTTTTACCTAGGTACCTTTTATTTTGTATTGTAATGACAACATGAAGGATTAGTGACCACCATGGGATCTACAATTGCATATTTTTATCCGAAATTGAAATAAATAAGGGTGGTATATTAAGTATCATGTTTGAAATGTCCAAACTTTATGTAAGCAGACATAAATGATGCAAATAACTAATAATGACAATTAATCTAACCTCCAAATCTACAAAATTACTCCTCACTTGTCCAATCTATAAGTTGACTTCTTAAAATCTCTTATAATCAATAATCAAGGAAATAAATTGACAAGGAACATCATTAAACTGTGAAATAATTCTTGGAACTTTTTCAACCTACTAATGAGATTTAGGGAGCCCTTTAAGTCTTCTTTGAAACATGGTAGCAAGTATCATAGGGAACCATGTGACAAATGAAGACTATGTCAATATTTACATACACATGACCATGAACAAAAATCACAAGGCATAGACATAATGAGGAACAACATGGGGAAATGAAATACCATACCCAAAAAAATGGAGAACTCAACAAGATGGTGTCAAGGATACACAAGGATCAAAATGGGCACCAAAAATACATTCCAACCTTTTAAATTCATTAGAATAATAAATCTAGAATATATGCCCTCCTCAATCCACTAGTCCCATAAGTTTTCTAATGACATAGAAAAATAAGATATATAGGTAGGAAATATTTAAGTGTAAAAGTATCTTAGTATTTAATCAACATAGTTTGTTAAATTTTGCAAAATGTAAATTTATAGATAAAATGTGTCTATGTACTTAAAATATAGGATGAGAGGAGGAAACATATTTAAAGTGCATGGATTTATACTTGGATAACAAAACAATCAAGTCATATAGATCACACATGTTTTACAAGAGTATTAAAGGCCTTAAGAATGTTTTTAGCAAGATAAACAAACTAGCAATAGATGATACCAAGTTCTACATCTTAAATCTAGGAAACTAATCAATAGACCATTAGGCTCAAAATTTGACTAACATACCTTCACACACACACACACACACACACACACACACACACATATATATATATATATATATATATAATGTATGTATATGTGTGTGTATTTATGTATAAGTGTGTGTGTGTGTGTGTGTGTGTGTGTGTGTGTGTGTGTGTGTGTGTGTGTGTGTGTGTGTGTGTGTGTGTGTGTGTGTGTGTGTGTGTGTGTGTGTGTGTGTGTGTATGTATGTGTGTGTGTGTATCACATGTATGTATGTATATCATCATCAAAATCTATCAAAATCATTGTTTTAGTCATATTTTCACACACACACACACACACACACACACACACACACACACACACACACACACACACACACACACACACACACACACACACACACACACACACACACACACACACACACACACACATGTATGTATGTCTAAATTTATCACAATCACTTGTTTTAGTAAAAATTTTACATGAATCTATTTATGTGGAACATGGAAACATATTAAAGACTAATTGGAACTCCTACTCCCTTATTTAGCTCCATAATTCTTTCATGTCAGTCTCAAGAAATTATTTGGTCTTCATTCTAAAAATTTGATATGATTTATGGGGAGCACCACATCCTGGTTTTCATTAACTACCATTCTTCTATATATAAGATATGTTAAGATGTTATGTATTAGGTTGATTTTATATGTCCCAAGGATAAGAACCTATACTTTCTTAATTATGTCCTAAAATTTAATGGAGATTCCTAAATATAGACTTATGAAATTTGAGCATTAATTTTTAGCATTGGTCTCAACCTATAAATCATTGTTCACTAAATAAAATAATTCATGCATATCCCATGTTCAACTAGCAATACCTATAACTCATGGGAGATACATTAGATACCTATCCATTGGGTAAGGATTCACATAACAAAACACCTAGTTACTAGAATGATGAATAGCCATGAACATACATAACCAAAAAATAACTTATCACAAAAGGATCGAAAGGGAACAAAAAAAAAAAAATAAACAAATGTACATTGTACAATGTTACAAAGAGACACACCTTTAATCCAAAAAGTGTTTGAGATTCCTACCATTGATAAGTATCTCAAGTAATTCCCCATCTAGATCCATAAAGAAGAATGTATTTTCTCTAGTTCTTATATCAATGGAATAAGAAACCATCCATACTACATCAAACTTCACATGTTTTCCTTTATCTTCATATTTGCTATCCTGTAGTAGAACCAAATCACCAACATGGAAATTATTTGTAGTAACTTTTCTATCAAATATCCTCTTAATTATTTCCTTGAATATAATGTGTCTCTGATGAGATTATCTTCTAACCTCATCAAGTTATATAATCTGATTAATCCTTGTAACATGAGGATCAACTCTTTCCTCATCTCCCATTTATTTCATGAACTGATAAGCTAATAATTGTAAATGGATAAGAAAAACTTCCTAGACACCATATACCAACTCAAATGGAATTCTTCCAATGGTCCTCTTTGGTGTAACCCTATCTTCCTATAAAGTAAATTTGAGCTTCTTGCCCCACTTTCTCTTATTAACCTTTGATTTTCTTCTAAGCCTTTTGAGAATTTTTTGTTTCTTGATTCAGCTTGCCCATTCCCTTGAGGATTGTAATTGGAGGAATAAGTTAGGATTATCCCATACTCATCACAAATAATAGCTAGAGGTTTGGATATGAAGTTAATATCATTATCAACAACCAACTTGATATGTATACCAAACCTACAAATGATATTGTTCAACATGAAGTACATGACTACTTGATGAGTAGTGTTCTTGGTAGGGATTTCTTCTACCCACTTGGTAAAGTAATTAGTGAAAACCAAAATCCACTTATGACCAACACTAGATGCATCTGTCATTTCACCAATGAATTCAATCCTCGATGTCTAAAGGGAGACTCAACCGACACAAGCTATAAGGGGAGAGACTCATAGACTTTTGACCTTCCATAGAAATGTTAGTAATATTCACTATTCCTCACCATTTAAGCAACATATTTAAACTGAGATGGCCATAAATAACCTACCCTCAAAATTTTATGAGTAATTACTTTAGCAACATAATGGCCACCACAAACTCCTCCATGAAACTCATGAATTATTATAGGAGTTTCATCCAAGGAAAATATTAGTGGCTAATATTTGTAGATTGGCTATTTTAGGAGATTTTAAAGTCTCATTTGGCTATTTGGACACCATATACATGCCCAATAGTTTTCAAATATAATGAAAAAATGTTACTATTTCTCACTCGTATAACCAAATGAATTCTAATATCAATATGTTTTTGATGGAACTCCTTTAAATTGGTGGGCTAGGATTTTAAAACATGTTTTGATATTCACGGATTCTATGGGCCCTAGGATCACAATCACCAAAATTTTAGAGGAAAAATGTGAAATTTGATTAAATTGACAATTTCTGTCCATGTGTGCGTGCGTGCGTGTCTGTCTGTCCCCTTCCTTTCATGCATCCTTCCATGTGTGTGTGTGTGTGTGTGTGTGCGTGCGCGTGCACGTGTGATCAAATTTATTAAAGTCACAAATTAAAGTGACCATCTATTCAAATAAAGGATTATCTAAACTTAAAATTAGAATATGAATTCTATTCTATGTGATATGCTTTGACTAAGGAATTCTCGGGACCATTTAAACCATAAAAATGCATTGTTTGCATCTTGATTTTATTTTGTTCAAGTAACAGTGATTTGGAGTCTTGTTAGTGGAGGTATTTGTAATTTTTCCTTTAGGAACTATCACACATTTCCCAAGGAGTGAAAATTATATGTGTATATATAAAAAAATCTCTTTGTATATTGGAGGAAAGGCTTCAAGGGATACCTTTTGGAAAAGCATTGAAAAGTTTAAAAGTAAAGAAAGACTAAGGAAGGAGACTCTGTGTGTGTGTGTGTGTGTGTGTGTGTGTGTGTGTGTGTGTGTGTGTGTGTGTGTGTGTGTGTGTGTGTGTGTGTGTGTGTGTGTGTGTGTGTGTGTGTGTGTTCAAATATATTAAAGGCACCAATTCAAGTAACCATATATTCAATTAAAGGATTATCTAAGCTTAAAATTAGAATATGGATTCTATTCTATGTGATATACTTTAATTAAGGAATTCTCAGGACCATTTAAACTATGAAAATGCATTGTTCACATTTTGATTTGATTTGGTTCAAGTAACATGATTTGGAGTCTTGTTAGTGGAGGTATTTGTAATTTTTCCTTTAGGAACTATCCCACATTTCCCAAGGAGTGAAAATCGTGTGTATATATAAAATTAATATCTCTTTGTATATTGGACGAAAGGCTTGAGGGGCACCTTTTGGAAAAGCATTGAAAAGTTTCAAAGTAAAGAAAGACTAAGAAAGGAGACTCCAGAGTCAAAATAGCATAGGATGTTGACACATTACAATAGATCGACAAATGTGATATAATTCTAATAGTATTTGTGAGGAATTCTTGAGAGATCATGGTTTTGCTCGAAATTACTTGAAATGATGACACGTGACCAATGAATCAACAGTCAGGGTTTAATCCTGGGAAGGATTGGGGAAAATGGGTCCAAATTTCATAACTCAATATTTTTTGGTTAAGTAACAAATGCATATAATGTACTTCATACCATAAATAGATTATACAAATGAAATCTAACCTAAAGAGAACAATTGAAATTCACCATAAGATTTTTAAGACTAGATTAATTAGGTAATAATCACCTTTACATATGCAACCATTTTTTTATGATTTTTTCCATTTTTGCCATAGTCACAATAGTGTCATTTGTAATATTCACCATCCCAACGAATCTTACTTCAAAAATATTCACCACCCTTTCTATAAGTTTTTTTTTCATGGGTTCCTTAAAATTTTCATTGTCTTTATCTTCATCTATACATCTTAACAAGACCCCTTTTGGATTCTTCCAAGCTAAACCAAAGTCTGTCAAGATGTAGTTTTAGGACACTAACTTCAATGTCCTTCATTTTCATCATTTTACATGCTAGTTTTGTCAATTTGTTGAAAATCTTAAGTTTTTGAGCATGTATGTTAGTGTTTGATAGTGTTGAGTCTTATTTACACATATTAATGAGATGGTTTGATGTCAAAATTGAATATTTTTGGGAAAAATTTGATCTTTTTGCAGATTTTGGGACGTTTTTTTACATTTTTTTAGTACATGTTAAGTGCATACCCATGAGTATAAGAGAATATGCGTAACCTATCTTCTGGAGGCCATAAATTTTTCTCCCAACTCGAAATGACTCCATTTTTGTGAAAGAAAGGTATTGAAGTGAACTATGCAATGAACACATAAATTTGGAATTTAGACTTACAAAAAGTGCATGGTTTTCATTTATTATAATTTTTTCATTTTATTTGCATGTTAGATTCGTTTTAATTTGATCAACACCACATATGATCTTCTCTTACGCTTTCGAGTGACCTTGAGAATAAGAAATGGATATGATTATGGATATTATTCTAACATTATGGTTATCATTTGTTTAGAAATGGTGTTAGAATTTTAAATATTTGTCAGAAATCTCATTTTCACTACAAATTCATCGAAACTATGTATGTTCTTCTCTTGTGCTTTCAAGTGATCTTGAGAATCAAAACGAAAATGATTTTAGATGATTTTCTAAAATTTTGATTGTCATTTGGAAATATGGCTAACACTTGATATTTTGATAGTTTTCATGGAAAAACTAATCATTTGAGTTTTATTTAAAAATTAGTTTCTAACACTTTAATGCTTGGATGAATGTTGTTTTTCTATTTACCTAAGAGGAGATTAATTCCACCTCTTTGAAAATCAAAACCACAATATTTGCAAACGACCTTCCCTTTCTTCATATTTGAAGTACCTTGCTTCAAACAAGGGCTTTTATTTCTCTTGTTCATTGTTAAATTTTGGAAAGGAGGGGGAAAGGGGGATGTTAGGGTAAATAAATAACTTTCAAAAATATAAAAATATGAAAAAATAAGAAACAAGGAAAACTTAAAAAGAGGATGAAAAGACAAGTGTTTGTTTAAGTTTTGAACTTAGATTATAGAAACAAAAAATAGAGAGAAAGAATGAATGAAAAGAGGAAGAAAGAGGAAAAAAAGTCACCTCTAGTTGTCATCCTATGCAAGAAAAATGGAAAAATTAAATGTCAACCCTTGAAATGTTCCCCATGCTTGAATGTTAGGATTTAAACATAATAACCCCTTACCACCAAAAACCCAAAATTTCCTAAAACTCAACAACTTTGTACTTTGCAAATGAGAGTGAAAATGACAATGAATTCTAAAATTATTGAATGAAATGAGAGACAAAATGGTATCTTAGGTCGATCTAAGTGACCATTGAATTTTTATTTTTTTATTTTTTACTAGCAAGTTTATTGCTTTTTGTACCTTTTTTTCTTGTGTTTTAGCATAACCATGACTTTGATAGTCATGAGTCATGAGTTCTATTAGACTCACAAGTTATGATTGGAAAATTTTTGGGTCTCCAATCTGAGGTCTCTATTTTAGATTCTTCAAGTAATACACAATTTCCTTATACAAAAAAGATGCACATACCTTTTTATGGGGATCACCTAGATCAACAACATTATTCACTTCAACAACTTGTAGATCTCATTATGTCATCAACATTGCCAAACAAAGGCCTCTTACCAGCTTGGTGGTTTGAATGTCCATGTCATATTATTGGAGCTTATTAACCCATATGCATCTTCTATTTGAAAATTTCATTTGTGTCGAATGCCTTTAACCATGTTGTGTGGCACATAAGCAACAACCCTTAAACTAAAGATATAAGGTCTAAACATTTTAGTGCCTTTTACCAAAATAAAAGCCTATTTTTCTATGATTGTGTACTTCAATTCATATCCTTGTAAGGCCTTGCTGAATAATGTAATTGGTTTTGCATGGCATTCATCATCCTTTTGCAATGAAACAGAGGCAATATTAAATTCATATACAAAGGAAAAAATATGAAACTCCCTTTTATAATCTAGACTAGCCAACATAGGTGCATTCTTGAATGCATCTTTCACTCTTTTGAATGATTGCGCTACCTCATCTCCCCATTTGATAATATGATATTTATTTAACATACTTGTAATAGGCAGAGTGATCTCAACAAAGTTAGATATAAACATTCTTACAAAGTTAATTTGAACAAAGAAATATTTATACCTTTCATGGATTAGGGGATGGATACTTTATCAATTGACTCTACCCTTTCAAGGTGAATCATAGCTCCTCTTTGAGACACAATGTGGCCCAAAACTTAGCATTTTGCACACCAAAATGGAATTTCCTAGGATTCAATGAGATATTAAATTCTTTTCACCTAATAAAAATATTTTCAAGAACAATATAATCAAAATGACATTTCTAGGATTCAATGAGATATTAAATTCTTTGCACAAAATTAGTTACCTCTCTTTTTGGAGAATATTTTTATATAATCTTGGTAAACCAAAATAAACTCATTGATGAATCCAACAAATGCAATATCCATTTCTCTTTGGAATGTATCTCCAACATTCATTAATCAGAAAGGCATTAACAAAGACATAGGTTCCCATAGAGTGGTAAAAGAAGTCTTGTATTGCTCTGAATACTTAACCACCACTTAATTGTAACCAAAAAAACCATCTAATGGTGAAAGAATTTATGACCCTGCTACCTTTTGCAAAATTTTATCCATGTTTGGAAAAGGGTAGTTGTCTTTTAATGAAGCTTTGTTTAAATTTATGAAAGCAACACACAATTTGATATCACCATTAATTTTTCTAATCAAGGGCTAGATTGGTGACCCATGATGAATATTTTGTGGGTTGTATGATTCCTCCATCATTGAGTTTCTTAATCTCTTCTTGTAATATAATTTTAAGGATGAAATTTATTGGATTTTCTTTTTCCTAAAAGGCTTGGTATGAGGTTCCAAAGGTATCACATGTTGAAATATATCCTCCTATAAATATTATCCTCATAATAGGACCAAGAAAAATGGCCTTGATATTTTATAAATAGTTTGGTATAAGATTGTTATTCATTTGCATTTAAGTTTCTTCCCAACAAACATTTTCTTGGACCACTGGCAAGTTCCTAGGTTATATTCAGTCCACAACTCTTAAGTGTGGGTGGAATTTCTTATAGCTCTGTCAACACCATCAAAAGTAGATTCAAGGTTGACTATCCCTCTTGGGATTGTGTTAGTTTTCAATTGAATCATCTCCTTCCTAAAAAAGTATCATTTCCATCACACACTCTATCATAGGCTCAAGATAAATCAATTGATTAGCAAACTCATCTTTGTAACTTAGGAATTTCATGATGTGAGAGTCATCATCAAATACTTGCTAATGTTGAATGTTGTTAGGTATGGAATGCCTAACAAGCATCTCAACTTCAAACTTGTAGTATGGGGATACAAATTCATTATCACACTAAGAATTCAATACTACTAACCTATCAATAGATGCATTTTGACTTCTTTCATGATATTCAATGTTGAAAGAGTTAAACATATCAATTAAATCCCACATTGCATTTCTATATTGCTTGACCTATGAATTTTTGTTGTGTATATTTTTATAATTTGTTTAACAACTAATTCAACGTCACCTTTCATAATTAATTCATTTATCCCATGTCTCCAAAAAATCCTCAAACCAAGTATGAGTGCCTCATATTCAACAATGTTATTTGTGCACTCAAAGCATAACTTGAAAGAAAAATTAAAGGATCCTTGGTTAGGGGAGAACAACACTATACCTGTTCCATTTCTAAGACTAGAACATGATCCATAAAAGTACATAGTCCAAGGAGCATTGGGGTCCTCGTACTTAGTTCCAAGGTCAATAAAATGATCCTCAAAATCCACATTACCAACAACGTTCTCCAAATCCACATATGTATATAGTACTTCATGTTAGAAACTATGACACTAAGAAGGGGGTGAATTAGTGTCTTCAAAAATTTACCTTCTTAAATCTGATATGATAAAACCATAAACACACACAAGAAAATTGCAAGAGAGTACACAATGACACAAGGTTTAATGTGGGAAACCCAAAATGGGAAGAAAACCCACTGAAACTATGAACTATGCTTAGGACTAATTTTTCTTGCTTATATTACATTAGTTTCAAGGTTGAGCTTCAACTCAACCAGAAGTTGTTACTCCTCAATTTGACCAAGTTGCTACCTATTTTAGAGGCTTCAACCCCATATAATTCAATCAAATTTTACTAATATTTAATGAGATTCAACTCACAGGGAAGCTTCAACTCCCCAACTGCTAAGCTGCTACTTAGACTTGTTTTGTAAATTTTTCATTCTTGAGTTCTGTCTTCAATAACTGATGATGACCCTAAATTTTCTATTCACCTCTCTACCCCTATCAATTTATGACTTCTTCTACTTGGCTTACTTTGCAAACTTGATTCTTAAACTGATCACAAAGGAATTAGTCTACTTTCTTCACTATCACTTGTCTTGATAGGTTTAGTGATATATTTGTTCCAACTCCTTCACACTTTCACAATATCAACTCAGCTTGACATATCTACACTCCACTATCTTCACTGTCAACTCTACATCTCAATCATGATTCTTTAACTCTGCATGATCATAAAATCTTTCAATTTATATATGTCTTCTCACACTTCTATCTCTATTTTTGTGCCTGATTTTATCTCTCATACACTCCAAAGAAGATAATGTGTTTCAATCTCACAAGTCTGATTTCCACTTCAATATCTATATATGCATTGATGATTGGTTTTGTTTCTTTTTCTAATGATTACTTCTAAGCTCTCTCGCTCACCGGGTTTTCCTTATTTCCTTTATCTATCTCAGATCACCGTGATCTACACTTTGACACTCAACTCACACCTTTGCATCATTCCATACACCATATAGTAGTAAGATATGTCTATATATCTATTCCACATTTTCTTTCCTTCCTTCATTGTCATACAAGTAGTCCATTTTTTTAATTCACTTGCTCATAATTTTGTATATCTCAGTCACTATTTTTGGCTATAGTTTGTCATCAAAAACAACACACAAATCTTCATCTCACATCCTTCTATTTTATGATTGAGGTAATTTTAAAAATATTTCACCTACCCAACTCATTATTTTCTTGTCAACCCTTCGAACTAGTCTTCTCAACTACTTTGGACTCTTCATCGTTCCTTTGAATTTCAAGAGAAAAATTTCTTCAATAAGACAAAAAGGGAGTCTCTTCATCTTATTCAATGAGATATGAGAGTTTTTAATCAATTTCCAACTCAAGAGAAACTATCGGTCTACTTCAAAAAAGATCAAAAGGGTTGGGAGGAAAATACAAGATGTATTCTTTCATATCCTTTGTTTTGAATCTTCAAGAACTATTTGAAATTTAGAGCAAAAATGTCAAGAACCATTCATATTCCAACCATCGAGAAATAAAACACTTCAAAACTTTAATGCATTATTACCACAAGTTTTGATTAGCTTGCATTTCTTGATCACATTCAACTCACGGAATTTGTTTATGGTCTTGATAGAAGCTCTTGCACAGTGTATACAACTCTCTGTAGATTAAGACTGATATGACATGAGGGAAGAAGTTTGTTCAAGATTTCATGATTGCCTCCTATGCATTATCAAACCTTCATCCATCTTACCACAACATATATTAGGCAACTACTTGCACCCATTGTGACATAAAACTTACCTCTTGTAAGTGACACTCTTTCATTTGATCCACTATCCTAGAGACAACTTGCAAAAATTTGTATGAGATAATTAATTAAAGAACTTAGGAGATCCTAAAACATTCATTGACCCCATATTCTCCTGATTTACCATGAGGAGATGTATAAGATCTTTAACATTTGAAAAATATAGCAATACTTGTGATATTACCAAAGGAAAATTTTGGAAACTTCTGCTATAAAGTTCTCTCTACATTCTCCATTAAACGACCTCATTCTTTTTGAAAAAAATTAGGAATAGTATCACATAAATTCTATCTAAATTTGAGAGTTTTTCATTGGGAGATTGATGAGATTCAATCAAAGCATCATTTACAAACCCTAAATCGGGGTAAAAACACAATCTTTTACCCGAGAGAGCTAATGAAACAATTTCTCCAATAAATTTTCTTGAAATTCAAGTATGGAGGCTTAAGGGAGTTCTCACAACATGTTTCCTTATTTCCAAAGTGATGAGTTTCACAAAATTGATGAAATTTATATAAAATTGAGCATTGTTTGCATGTAAATAATGAAAAGCTAATTGTATGGTTTACACAAAACAAGGAAACCTTGATGAAGAACAAGCCAACTTCTCCAAAAATATAGATGAACTTAACATGGATGGTCTAAAGCTTGATGCTCTACATTATGAGTGATACTTGACTCAAAAAACTTGGCTATGGAATTGATTTGGCATGGTCTTCAAATGAGAAGTGAATTATTACATTTTACAAAAATGAACCTAGGCAGACTAGATTCTCAAGCTCATCATTTTGAAACAAATGAACTCACACTCATAAAATTTTCCATTATCATATATTTGATCCTATTTCCATGATGTCAACCTGATCAAAGCATTGAATTTGAAGACAAGACTCTTAGGGGATTGTTGTAAGGTGTATTGAGACAAATGCTCTTCAGGACAGTATGAGCCCATAAAGACCATATGATTAACTATACCAAAAATTCTTGTAGATGCTCACACATCTTGTCAAGAATGTGTGGATGAGGTCTAAGCTCTTATTGAGAAATATTTCCTTTGAAAGCATTTATAACATTTACATGTCGGAGCATTTGCACCAAGAACAGTGTGAGGAAACAATATGAACATTCAAGAACAAAGCCTTAAAATACCTTCTGAGCATGAGAAACACCATGAATGGACTGTGAAATTACTCTAGAGATGATTAGACAATACTTGGAGGTCAAATTCACCTTTTTTATCTTATCGATTTGGTGCACAACCCAAGAGAGAAAAAATGCTCCACTAAAATGCTCATAACTTTTCAACTACATATCCTTTTGAGAAAATTATTTTTGCACATGATTTCTATACAATTTTACTAAAAAAATTACTTCTATGATTTATTCGAAGGAGTCTCTATATTTTTGTGAAGAAGCTAGGCAGCTCAAAATGAGCTTTTCAAAAGACCTATTTTACAAAAACTCACATAACTTGCTCAAATGACCTGAAATTTTGTATGAAGCACTAGGAAACCTTCCTCCATCATCTCCCATGATTTTTTAAAAATTAATAGGTCTTAAATTTTCCATCCCATCTCATTTTCATATGAGAACCTTATCATTTCTCAAGTCCATTTCTGACCAACATAGAAAACTGATTCCTGGGGCTGAGCTGAGCCTAAAATCTACTCACACATGTTGTAGATAATCGTTTAAGGTCTCTCACATGATTTTTCGGACCTATACCCTTATGGCACACTTCATTAGGCACCTGAAATCATCCTAAAATGGTACTACCAATCAACCTTCAAGTCCCTTCCTTTTTGAAACCACATGAAATAAATGTGAACCTCTGAGAACCATCTAATATGCCTACTCTTGAACTCTCCCTTTTTCCATCAATGCCTTTGACATAAATGACAAAAACCACCAATGCAACAAGGTGCAACACTTCATATGATGCATTCATGGGGTCTTCTATTAAGTGCATTAACTTGTCTTCCCTATGTAACTTTACTAACTTTCCTTCCAAAGGAATGGTAGCGTAAGAAAGATCCATCTACACACTACCTCCCACACTTACTTCCCATTTTATTGAAAACAACAATCCACATTTGATAGGAAATTCACAAAAACAACATTCATTGTCAAGTACTTGCTAGGGTGAGCCACCAATTACACAACCAATCCCTTGACACATCCAACAATAGGTACTTATTGAATCCATGACATAACATCTTCCATAGGAAATTGTTATATTTATACCAAGTTCATTCATGACTACCAATGGCATTATATTGCAAGAAGCACCTGAGTCAAACATACAATTATGTAGGTGTAGACACAAAATTGCACTTGGGTACATTTTTAGGTCCTAAAATCATATATGCATTTACAAGATTCCTAAGCAAGAAAAAAAAGTAATTGATAACTATCATTGGCCTCTTTTATTTATTTATTTCTTTCTATTTGGTCTTACACACCCCACAACCCAATCAAGATTTTTATAGATTTATCTTTCATGGCTTCGAGACACCGAGTGTCTAGCCAAGAGCAGCGAGATGCCAGTGCTCATGTCCTCTCTAGGAGCCCTTAACCCTTTCTTATATTACTCGCTCCTTTTGCATATATTTTATATTTTGGGCATATTTTTCACTTATGGGTCAGCCTTCTAGTTGTCAATTATGAAATTCAAACAAGGGAATCATATAAATACATAGTTATGTGTTCAAAATCAAGGACCAAGTACTAAGAATTACTATCATCACCTAAGATTACATCTAAAGGGCACCTAAAGCACTCTAAAGCATCCATCTAGCATCCATTCAAGGGACAAGGGATACATCAACTCTACATACACTACATAGGAAGGAGAAGTTCATGCTATTCCATCAACACATTCTACTACATTGCTACATTCTAGCTATAACTCGATAACAAGTACAACTTGCACAAGGGAATTCTAGGGAATAATTTCTACACACACTCACAAGAACTACATGGAGTCTAATATGTAGCACAACACTTGGTCATAAGTTCAGTCTCAGGGTGAACATCAGGGTTAGTCTAAATCCCCATTATGCATCTTTCTTTTTAGGCTTGATGTGGCTTGTGGGCTTGTGCAGGTGAACATTCTCTTTTGTAGGTTACATGTACCTTCAACATTCGAAGAGTGACCATTGGGTGATAAATAAGAAATAACTCCAACACTCTTATGACATAATGATAACCAAATTATGACCATTTGTGTAGTCACGGGTGCACAAAAAGAAGTCTCCATCGCATAAGTGCCCTTGACCTATCCCAAACACCCGTGTTCGGTCTCATTCTTGCATTTTAGAATTTATAGCGAGTAGTAACAACAATATTCCCAATCTATTCATCACTTCTATCTTACCCGGATCAGTCCCAGTTGCATGGAAATCAACTAAGTTTTCTTATCTCATCTCTTGTTTAGGGTTTCCTATTTTAAATCTTAGTTTGCTTTTGTTATTTATGTATTTCAGTATTTATACATCATTTATCTCAATAGAGAATCTAAAATATTAGATTTAATTAATTCAAATTAAATTAAATCATTAGCAACCAACTATTTACAGTTGGTGTGGTGTAAAAAGAAACAATATCGATTGACTCTCAACCAAGGATGTGCCAAAATAAACTTCGGGGTTGGGTCAATGACCTCTTGAGATTCTCTAACCTCATTTTCAGCAATAAGGGGAGGGGTATATTTTTAAAATAGTACCCTAATTGAATCCCAAATACTTAGATGCCATGTTCCTATGCTCAAGAATCCTAAGAATTTTCCAAAGGAACAATGATTTTTAGTTTTCTTAGGATTTGGGCCATATAAAAAACATTGTACTTGGGAAGAGATGTATTGGAAGGGAGAGTGATTAGTTTCTTGGATGGTATATATTATTTCAAAACAACCAGGAGGAACACTTGGATTTAGATCAACGGTAGGGGTTTTACATGGTAAATTTCTCTTGGGGGTTCCTTTATGAACATTAGTGAAGATTAAAATCTTGTCTTTCGAGGTTGGGGGAATTATTCTCATTTGTATACTTCTTAGATTGTAATCTTTAATTTGGTCACCAACTGCATTGATCAAAAATTCCCTAACATCCTTAGAAAGGACTTCTCTATCATACTTTTTATCATCAAAGCTCTTAAGTACTCAAAATTATGAATGGGCAATTCAAAGGATTGAGCCATATCAATTTCATCATAAACTTTGTGAGTAAGATATCATACCTTGTTTATACTTGTCTAAAATCATCAACATTTCTAGCACATAGAAGATTAGTAGAGGTTGTACCTTGTTCAAAGTTTACTTGTTGATCAAGTACACATGCATCATCAAAGTCTGATATAGAAGCATCTTCCTTCGAGTATGATTATTCACAAGGAGTATGAGGCATTCCCTAACATCCTTAGAAGGGAATTCTCCATCATACTTTTTATCATCAAATATCTTAAGTACTCAAAATCATGGTTGAGAAATTCAAAGGATTTAGCCATATTAATTTCAGCATAAAATTCGAGAGTAAGATAGCTTACCTTGTTCATAGTTCCTAAAATCATCAACATTTCTAGCACACGAGAAGATTAGTAGAGGTTGCACCTTGTTCAAATTTTACTTGATGATCAAGTACACATGCATCATCAAAGTCTGATATAGAAGAATCTTCCTCTGAGGATGATTATTCACAAGGAGTATGAGACAATAATCATTTATCACACCACTCAATGATGTGTTTTTATTATACAGCTGCAATTATTTCCCCTACCTATCATTCTAACCCATAGGTATTTTCCCTCTATCATCCACTTTATGATCTCCTTTTAAAATGTTTTGATTTTGATTCTAATTTTAAACTTGAGGGACCAAATACAACCCTTTCTCATATCTTTCCATCTTGTAATATATTTATTTAATCGCCCCCACCAAGGTCTTAACCAATTTTTCCATATCAATTGACTTATTTCCTTGTTTTTAGGATTGGAAAGTTTTACTCATCCCTTTTAGGTGGTTTCCCAACAACCTTGATGTTGTTTTCAATTTGAATGGCCATGTTGAATTCTTACCTCAAACTCATGGGGTTCTTGTCTCTCAATTAATAGGATTCCTTTTTGTCAAATGCATTAGAATATTTTATCAAACAAGACTCATCATTGGGTATCAAATTAGTTGGTAATCTCATCAAATTCTTATTAAACCTTGTGTTGGAATCTTGTACACATTCATTGGGATTTTCTTTATGTTTTCAAAATCATATGGGAGGAACCTATGGTCAATATTGTTAGCATATTGAATTCTAAAGGAATTCATCATTTCATCCCAAGAATCAATTAAACCATGAGGCAAGGCATTAAACCATTCTCTTACATCTTCTTCTAAAGTATGCACAAATAATTTCAAGCAAACATATTCATATTCCACTTCATAATCATCCATAATGTTTTGGAACATATTAAGATTTTGATCACCACTAATAACATTATTTCCTTGGAATTTAGGTAGCATATTCCTGATTTCATTGGGCACCTCATTTGGATATCCATGCATGTGTTCAAAATTGATTGGTATAAAGGCATTAACTCGAAAGGGACACATGGAGGAGGATGATCCTTGTTATTAAAAATATTTTCGGGAGGATGATCAACTGGTTTTTGAATAAGTGGTCTATGAACCAAATCAGTATGGTCAATATTATGGGTATCTATAATAGGAACAACCTCAAAACCATATGCTTTCTTCTCATTTATAAGAAAATGGGTAGGTTGAAGACAAATTTTAGCATATTTAGGAACATAACCTTGTTGAAATAAAGAATGAAGTTGTTATTCAAGGATATTTGATTCATAACAATCAAAATACTTGGAATAATCCTTAATCAAAGGGGAATCACAAAAATTAGAAGATTGAATGTCCTTAGCTTTTGAAACTTGACCTCCTACCGACTTCTAAACTTGTTTCCTTCTTCTTTGCAATGTGTTCAACTCAGGAAGAAATTTCTTAGCAGGATCTAATTTGAATGATGATATTAATCCTTCCATTTTGTAAATGCAGAGTCACCAAAAAATATAGTAAATAATATAGCATTGTTCAAACCCAAAGCTCGAGAATGGAGTCGCCCCTAGAGATTGTGCTCTAGACATGATAGATCAACTTGAAAATACTACTGCAAAAAAATAATAGATGATGACTTGATAAACCCTTCATAAACCCATGTGAATCAAAAAGTATCATGTATATTTGAGACCAGAAAATATTGTGTGCATAAACCTATCTTAAACCCTAAGAGCTAATAAACCTTTCCTCAAGTTCCTGTATAGCCTCCAAGAGATAGTGTTTTTGATGAGCAAATAGAGCATGTAAGAAAAATTTAACTCATAAATTTTGAAGAATCTTGGGTAAAACCTTATAAAATCGTGCTCAAAACCCCCGACAACGGTCTCGAAATTGAACAGAGACAATTTAGGACCCAACAATGGTGTCATTTGTGTGTTGATTATCAATCTAACACCCCAAGATAGGAAATGATGAGAAAGGAGGCAAGGAGAAAATATAGACCTATTGATGTGTCATTTTGTAGTTAGGGATGGATCTATCTATTTCTCTTGACCATGCCTTATGGAAATGGTAGGGAGGCATGTGACTAAGGATGTGGTTGTTATCTTGCTACATAATGGCTCTTCCCAAACCAAGGTGAGAGGACCCGAGGGATGGATTGAAAGAGAGAGGGAGATATTATATTTAAAATCCTCAGACTTGTTGGAACCTTGATCTAAGATCAAATGTAACTCTCATTCAAATGAATGGTCACACGGCATTGCAAACAACTGATACATTAGATACAAGCCATTGAAGATAGGTTAAATATGATCACAAACATCATCTCTAAAGAAAAATGTTAGAAAGTTGGGATATGATGATGTTGAGATGTTAATATTTGTAGATCATGGAAAATGCACTTGAAATATATGGGATATGTGTTGTTTGCAGGAAAACACATGTAAAATATAAGAGTGATGTGATTTTTAGAAGGTAGGATAGGATGGTACTTATTTAAATGAAGGGGAGGTGGATCTTTTGGGGATATGCATCAATGCTCTCCATTTTATCTTATTTCTTCAAGAATGCAGAAGAACAAATTTCAATTTATAATAAACTTCAAAGGAGAATTTGTATTCATTGATACCAAATTCATGCAAACACTACCACATAATCTATAAATATTTAAGACAAACACTTTTGTATAAAAACATTACAAAGTAATACTACAACACAATATTCATCTAAAACCAATCTCATGCACCTATAACCAAAAATAAATTTGTATTTCATTGATCCACTTCTCTCTCTTATTACATTCCTTAACTATGTTCCTATTCACCTTGCATTCTGGAGCATAACAAATGGTTATTTTTATCCAAATAGCTCTCCTAGCGATTTGGATAATTTACAACACATTGGCCCTTATTCATTTGAAGAATTACACCACTCAAATCACTTTGTAATAGTTGTGTGCCTCCTTTCCATTTCTCTTCTTCTACCTTCCATGTGTTTGATTCTTCCGAGTCTCCCCAATCCCACGTGCAAGTCCTTGACCCTTGCCCCACCCAGTCTAATAGTTGTGCCTTCCATCTATTTTCTCTCCCCTTCGCATCACGTGTGCCCCTTGTGACTTCCTCTATTCATCCACGCACCCTGACATGCTTAAGTGTGACATGCGTGTGCAACACACAACCAATCAGGGCATGCCAATAGGGTGTTGAATCCTTACAACAAATGAATGATTGACACGTGGTAAAAATGACAAATAGTTATACATTTGGCCACCATCTCATCCAATCACCGTGCACCACGTGTTTTTCATACGCCGATGACTTTGACATCTTCTGACAGCCATATCATCAGCTACAGAAAGCTCATATCGGCGTGTGCTTGGACTTGTCAAAGCTGTTGACATCAGCTATAGTGCCAGAAATTCAAAATTCAAATTCTAGGTGGATCTGGTAGGTGAGAATTGGGAAAATGTCTCTCTAAACATTGATGAGTCAGATCTGATTGCTCCAACCACCCAATTTGGTATGATCCACTCTCTTTTGTCTTCAACATGTCAAACAAGCATGGGGAAGCATATTTCATAGATTTCCAAGTGGATTTACAGACATTGAATGCTTCTTGTTGGTGGTTGTGTTTCAAATTTGGGTTTTCCCTCCTTTTCCCTTCTTCCTCCATGGATTCATCTATAAATGTAAGAGCAAGGCTCATTTGTTATGTTGGACACTCTAGATCCTTACACATGTTGCTAAGGACTCCATATTTTCTATATTTTGAGTTATGAGACCTCTATGTTTGGCTCTTGCATGTGGATATCGGCCTCCTTATCATTGTAACAATTTTGTGCATTTTAGAAGTAATAGAAGCATTGTTTTGTGACTATTCTCTATCCTAACATGTTTTTGCATTCCTTCTTCTTGCCTCTTCTCTTGCATTGTGTATTGTTGTGCTATTTCAAGTCCCCTAGTTCCATACTTAGTTGTGTTCCATGAGAGCGATCTGGTGAATGCGTATTTCACTGTGCTACTCATGCCTAGCCTCCTTTCATGCATTCCCTATCATTCTCACTCAGAATAGATAGTGTTCACCCCTCTTTTCTAGTGCTATCACCTTTTAGTGTAGTTTACTTCATGTTATCCTTCTTTCCCTGGTCCCTTGGCATTCTTAGCTTAGTTTCCCCTTTCAGCACTAGGAGTAGCAGTAGTAGTAGAAATAGATAGAGGAACCGGCCTTCTCCGAGATCCGTCCCAAGCTCACAAGGTCCCACAACTTGGGGATGGTTCCATTGTGGTCTCAAACACCTCGGCCCTTTTAAAGATCCGACGCGGGTGCATATTTGAGAAACCAACAGTTTCTGAGCATGCCCGTGGGACCAGCATTGAAAGCTCAAATTTCATATCTCTAAGTTTTGGTGTGTGAACTTAGTGTTTCAATCCTTTGAAGAGGCTCATTTCAAACACATCTAGTGACTCCCAATATTTTAAAATCTCTATTTCAGTAGTCTTAAGCACCTTTCATGAGAAAAGTGCACACAAGAAGAAGTGCAATAGTTGAAGATTATTTTGAATACCTCTAGCTATCCTCGAGAAGATTTCATTCCAAAATCCCATGCGTGCATCTCTATCTCCAGCGCACCACGCCCACTCAACTCCTCCTCAAAATAAGACAACATGTGTGCCCTGTAATGGCGCATCAGTCACCTCCTCCATTAAGAATCTTTGCAAACTTTGATGGAGGGATTCCCTTACTCCTAGCCATGTAACATGATATGCCAAATGGCACACTCAAAAGTATTCCTTACTTTACTTGGTGAGAATCAAGTCACCCCTCAGGAGCATATCTAGGATGTAGAAAATGTGTGTTCACTCTATCTAATCACACATAATGATGTAGTAGTCAGGCTGCTTGCAACCTCTTTCAAAGGTAAATCACTTCAGTGGTATAGAGGCTTGAGACTTGGATCTATCACCACTTGGGATGAGCTAGGAACAACTCTATGTAGTTATTTTGAAGACAAGTTAGATCACCTATCTTTGGTGGAGCAACTGACAACAACAAGGAGGGCACCTAATGAGCAGATGATTGATTTCAACATCAGATTTCAAAAGACTTGGGACAAATTCCTCTTGTGGTAAGACCTACAGCCCAACATGCTTTCCTTTATTATCTTAAAGGCGCTCAATAATGATATCTCAGTTATGATCCAATCTATGGGAGGTAGGACTTTACTAACTACTTATAACATTGCAGTAAGGGAAGAAAATAGTCTCATTTAGGTGGGAAAGTTGGCTCCTAGACCACCCATGCCCTTGTTCCCAGAGATGTCACAAGCGCCCCAACCTTTTATGGCCCCTATTCCTACTCCTGAGTAGAGTGCACAACTAGTTGCCTCAACATCCTATTCTCCATCACAACAAAAGGAGGATGAAGAATTGAAGGCCTTGATCAGAAATTTATCAAACAAGGTCATATCATTAGAAAAGCAACAAGCACAAGCATATAGAGGCATTTCCAATCAAGTGCATGGCTAAGGAAATCAGCTTGGTGGAATCAATACGAAAATCAAAGATACGTGCCCAACTAATAGAATGATAGGTGGCAGCCTAATGCACATCTACCCTTGCAAGTTGTCCCTCCCGCGCCTTCTCTCCTAGCACCCAGTGTGAGCCGAGCACTTGTTCTAGTTCGAACAACTTTGGCACAAGAGTCAGAATGGTGCTTCCCTTGCAAAATGCCTCATAGTCAATATCATTATGCTAATGTTAGCACACCCAAGCCTTCATGATCCAAAATGCTTCATCCTGTGAGCCCTCAACAAGTGCCCATGAAGCAGATAATCCAGAAGGACCAGAAGTTCCTCTGGAAACCAATTTGATGTTCTTTGGTGGAGGACTTCTATGCAATCAACCAAGCTACAAAAGATATAAATAGACCGCATGCCCAAGTTGTAGACAACACAAGATATAAGAAAAGAATATTAGAGTCAGGCATGCAGGTCACAGTCCCAATAATACAAGTAGATCTTTAAAAGAAAAAGAATCGAGAAAGACCTCTTACAAAAAAAGTGTTCAAATCCCTATGCAGGAGGTCCCATGTAAAGCTCCTTCTTAAAAGCATGCACCCATCCTTTGGTAGGTCAGCCTCTGCTCCAGCTAAAATTCAGGCTTTCACACCTGAATAGTCAAGAAAGGATGTTGTTCCCCAAATGCACAAGGTGGGGGGATTTCATTCAGCATTGTTGACTAGATGAAGAAAACAAACATAAACGTCACAATGTGGGATGCCCTGACCATTCCATCTCAGGGATTTGTTGCATGAAGCTCTAGCGCAACTTTCATCATGCTAACCTTGGTTATGAAGAAGCCACGCACTTCTATCAAAATCTACCTAAGAAGAGGAGAAACAAGTAAGAAAATTTTTAAAACCCCACCCTTCTATATGTCCTTGATTATAGGAAAACACCTAGTGCATAATTGCTTAGATTGACTCAGGCGCTAGTACTTTTGTTATGCCTAAGAAGATAGTTGATGTCTTAGGTCTGAAATATAGCCCTTTTCTAAAGGAGTCCTACAACTTGATGGCTCAATTGTAACCACCTTATAAGTCATCAAGGATCTTGAGTTAACCCTCCATGCATGTCCAAGCCTGATAATTACTCAAGATGTGTCAATTATTGACCTGCCTCCTTTGTTTTCCCTATGTCTATCAAGAGAATTTATTGCTAAAGTGGGTGGTTACTTGTCTTCTGATTGGTCTCATATGTTACTCAAGACAAGGTATGGTACCCGGTTTACCATACAAGCTGAGCCCATATTTTCTTATCATGTAGAGCCATATGTCCATCCCTCTCCAAGCCAATTATCTTATCCAAGAAGAACAAGTTTCAATTTCTGAAGAGCAGTCTCTTCCACCCTCTATTCCAGACCTAGTGCTTGATGAATGGGTGGAAGGCATCAAAAATTTGATCCCTATGCTGAAGAACTAGAAGCCTATGAAACTGGGCTTGGTACTTATTGCATTCTAGAAGAAGATGCTACACTTCCACACGCGCGCTCATAGGAGAAAAAGTTCAAACTAGTCTATGGAAGTTATACTTTGATGGATCCAGAAGTAGAAATGGCACGGGAGTAGGAGTGGTTCTCATTTCCCCTAAGGATGAGAAATTCTTCTTCACGCATAGGCTGTAGTTTGCATGTTCTAACAATGTGGCAAAATATGAAGTGTTGGTGCATGGCTTGCTTATTGCTAAAAGAAGAAAATTAAAGCACTTGCAGATCTTTGGGGACACATAATTGGTCATCCACTAGGTCACCAACAAATGCCAGACAAATAATAAGCTTCTTAAAGCTTATAAACATAGAGTTTGGGACCTACTTGAGAGCTTTGATGCCCTTAATCTACAGTAGTTCCACATAGAATGAATAAAGAAGCTAACCAAATGGCTACGCTCGGTTCACAATTTTCTCTGCTTTGAGGACTTTGTCAAAGGAAACACTCATCACATCAAGATGGTAATCAGACCATCCATTCTAGATAATAACACCAGTTGGAAAGTGTTCAAAAGTGACACATAGAGATCATCCAGTTTATCTAGAATGAAGCTGAATTTTCATCAAGTATGAAAGATGACTTGCATGACAACTATGGTGACCAAGTAATACAGATAAAGACAAATAAGTTTCCTAAAGGGTGGTCACCTTAGAGAAAATGTTCAGCCCTGATGATGAGTTCAAGGGTGAAGAAAGATACATGTGCACTATGCAAGAGGATTGCTCCTCCATTACTATTGCACGGAAAAGGAGCTGCTGCTCAGCAGGACTTGTGCGCATGAAGAAAAATAGGCCTTCATCTCTCTCTATCAAAAATACAGTGACATTTTCTCATGGGAGTATGAAGGACCTCAAAGGTTTTGATCCAAGTGTTTCTCAACACTCCATTGACCTTGATCCTGGTATCAATCCCATCAGACAAAAAAATGACCAATCAATCCAAAGATAGAGCCCCTCATGAGAAAGGAACTATCAAAACTCATTGAGGCTAAAATTATCTTTCCCATCAAATATTCTACCTGGGTCACAAATCTTGTTCCAGTGTGCAAGAAAAATGGTGAAATCAGACTTTGTGTTGATTTTAGATATTTGAATAAGGCATCTCTAAAGGATCATTATCCTTTTCCTTCATGGAGAAGATTCTGCAGACTGTGGCTGGTGCGCAAAGGTTCTCCATGCTAGATGGATATTTGGGTTTCAACCAGATCTTGGTTAAGGAAGAGGATCAATTCAAAAAAACATTTACAACCAAGTGGGGAACATATGCATATCAGAAAATTCCCTTTGGTCTATCAAATGTGGGCACAACATGTTTCAACGTGCCATGGATATTGCCTTTAAAGGTTACATCAATGAGTTCATCTTGGTTTACCTTGATGATATAACTATCTTCTCAAAGCAAGGCGCGGATCACATGGCGCACTTGGAAAAGGTCTTTGAGAGATGCAGAAGAATTTGGGGTATCTCTTAACCCCAAGAAGTGTAATTTTGTGGTGGCTCAGGGAAAAATCTTGGGCCATGTGGTTTCAAAGGATGGCATCACGATTGATCCTGAGCACGTTTCAGCCATCCTATCCCTTTCCTTGCTAGCACACAAAAAGGCCTTACAGTCCTTCCTTGGAAAGATTAACTTTGTTAGGAATTTTATCCCTAACTTTGTGGGACTAGTTCGGCCCATCACCCTCATGCTCAAAAAGGACATAACCTTCAAATGGATAGCAAAGGAAGAGAAAGCTTCAACAAGATCAAGAAAGAGATTGCTTGTGCACCAACACTCATCAATCCAGATTACTCAAAGGATTTCATCCTTTATGCTTATGATGCTGATGCAAGCATTACCACTATCTTAACCCAGAAAAATGAACAAGGGCTAGAATAGCTAGTGGCCTTCTTTAGCTAGACATTAAAGGATTATGAATTGAAATACAGTCACATGGAGAAGCAGGTCTTTGAAATCATGTGCATTCTCAAGAAATTCAAAAGTATGCTCACCACAAATCATATCAAGGTGTTAGTATCCCACTCATCTGTTAGAGACTTCATCATGGGAGAAGAAATCGGTGAGAATAGAGAGTGTGATGAATGAAAAAATCATGGAATATGATGTGACTATTAAAGCCACAAAGCTAGTAAGAGGTAGTGCACTTTGCAAGAAGATTGCTTGAGGATACACAGAGTGAACCTGAGGCTTCATTATTTCTAGATGAAGACCTCCATGTGTAGAACATGAACAAAATATAGACCTCGGCATGCATGAATAGATGAAGGACATGATCACATTCCTTTCCAAGGGTGCGTACCCTCCTAGTTTAAAAAAGCAAAGAGAAGGCATATGAGGTTGTAATCTATCCCTTATGTTTTGATTGATGGAATTCTCTTCAAAAGAAATCTAGATGGCATGTTGTTAAGATGTATCAATGGCACGTAGACTAAGAAAGTGTTAGCATAATTTCATGATGGATTCTCTGGTGGACACTTCTCTGCCAAAACTACAATAATGAAGATCATAATGGCAGGTATCTTTTGGCCTACCCTATTTGCAGATGCACATAAGTGGGTCACAAAATGTAAAGAATGCACTTTCTTTGTAGGAAAGAAAATATTGGTAGCACTTCCCCTCTGACCAATCCAAGCGGATCAACCTTTTGTGCAATGGGGTCTCGACTTCATAGGCATGATCAATCTGCCTTCAAGCGCTAGACATAAATGGGTGCTGACAGCTACAAATTACTTCACCAATGGATAGAAGCTGTCACACTTAAGGAATCAACCGAGGCAATCATCCTTGACTTTCTCAAGGTTTAGTCACAAGGTTTGGCTTTCCTCAAACCATTATCTCTGATAATGTAAAGGCCTTCCTTAGTGCTAAAATCACTGATTGGGCTCTAAGTCTGGGAATTTACTTGAAAACATCCTCCAACTATTACCCTCGGGAAATGGTCAGCGCGAATCAACAAACAAGAACCTGATAAGAATTATAAAGCGCATAATGAACATCAGCCAAAGATAGTGGCATATGAAGGTCTTGTGTGTGCTCTGGGTAGATAGAATCACATTCAAAAGGGAAATAAGAACTTCACCTTATAAGTTTGTCTAAGGAAAGGAGGTTTCCCTTCCTTTGACACTAGAATTAAATTCATTGGTGCTTTCCCAAAACTAGAATTTGAAGGCACGGAACAGAGAGAAATCAGGATGACAGAGTTGGTTCATCTTGAAGAGCTCAGAAACTTTGCCATGATCAAGCTAGAACAACATAAAAAGCAACAAAGAAATGGTTTGACAAAAAGGCTAGGCCTCAAATTTTCAAAGTTGGGGACTTGGTTCTAAAATGGGATGCTGATAGAGCTAAACTAGGGTGCCATTAAAAGTTTGATGCACTTTGGAGTGGCCCATACATCATCAAGTCCTAAAAAAAGGCTAACTCTTTTGAGTTAACTCACCCGAATAGAAGCGCACTGCAAATCCCAATGAACGGGATCTATCTCAAACCATTCCATTAGGTTTAATACATCATGATTATATATTAGAATAGTTTCATTCCTCCAGTGTGCTCTGCACACATTATTTGTTTATACATAGTTTCTTTCCTCTCACGTGCTTCTTGTGTGTCTCTTTTGTTGCTTCAGAGTGCGAGCTTATCTCAAAGAATTGTGAGATTTAGAACAAAGTGTAGAAATGATTCTCAAAGTGACAACAGGGGAATTTTCATGATTAAACAAGTAGACTCCATGCCCAATGGATGCTTCAGGCTACTGGTCTCTTGCATCTAGCAGGAAGATGGCCCCAAAAGTCACCAAAATTGTTATCCAAATAGCTCTCCTAGCGATTTGGATAACTTACATACACATTTTGGCCCCAGGTTATTCATTGAAGAATTACGTGCACTTAAAATCACTTGGCACATTCCTTTGGTCATGCAGTTTACCTGCGCCCTTTCCTTTTCTCCTTCCACTTTCTCTTCCACCACCTTTTCACGTGTTCACCTTCTTTTGAGTCAGTTTCTTTCCATCACGTGCATGCAAAGTCCTAAGTCCTTGACCTTCATGCACCGCACCCATTACTTTGTAATAGTTGTGCCTTAACCATACATTCTCTGCTCACCATTTTGATTCATCTCCCCGCACACATCACGCGTGCCCCCTCGCGCCTTCCTTCCTCTATTTTCTCCATGTGACCTTCTGTGCCAAATCATCTTTTGACATGCTTAAGTGTGCAACATGCAACCATTCAGGGTGTGCCAAAGTGCATCGATTCCTTACAAAAATGAATGATTGACATGTGGTAGAAATGACAAATAGTTGTACATTTGGCAACCATCTTAGCCAATCAGCGCACACCACATGTTTTGTATACGTCAAAGACTCGAAATCTTCGATAGCCATATCATCTTTATAGAGCTCATATCGACGTGTGCCTGAACTTTTCAGAGAGATGTTGGCATCTCAACTACTGAGTGCAAAATTTCAAAATTCAAATTCTAGTAGATATGGTAGGTGAGAATTGGGAAAACATCTCTCTGAACATTGATGAGTAGATTTGATTGCTCAACCACCCAATTTGATATGATCTTCTCTCTTTTGTCTTCAACACATCAAACAAGCATGGGGAAGCATATTTCATTTGATTTCCAAGTGAATTTACATACATTGAATGCTTCCTATTGGTGGTTGTGTTTCAAATTCAGGTTTTCCCTTCTTTTCCCTTCTTCCTCCATGGATTCATCTATAAATGTAAGAGAAAGGCTCATTTGCTATGTTGGACACTCTAGATCCTTACTCATGTTGCTAAGGACTCCATATTTTATGTATTTTGAGTTACAGACCTCTATGTTTGACTCTTACATGTGGATATCAGCCTCTCTATCATTGTAATAGTTCTGTACACTTTTGGAAGTAATAGAAGCATTGTTTTGTGACTATTCTCTGTCCTAGCGTGTTTGTGTTCCTTCTTCTTGCCTATTCTCTTGCATTATGTATTGTTATGCTATTTCAAGTTCCCTACAGATTCCATACTTAGTTGTGTTCCATAAGAGCCATCCGGTGAATGTGTATTTTGTTTTACTACTCATGCCTAGCCTCCTTTCATGCATTTTCTATCATTCTTTCTCGTAATGTAGATAGTGTTCACCCCTCTTTTCTGTGCTATCACCTTTTAGTTTAGTTTACTTCATGTTATCCTTCTTTCCTTGGTCCCTTGGCATTCTTAGCTTAGTTTCCCCTTTCAACACTAGGAGTAGCAGTAGTAGTAGAAATAGATAGAGGAACCGACCTTCTCCAGATATTTTTCCCAAGCTCGCAGGTACCACAACTTGGGGATGATTCCATTGTGGTCTTAAACACCTTGGCCCTTTCAAGATTCGAGACATGGGTACATGTTTGAGAAATCAATAGTTATGTATGATTTAAATTGACAAGGAGACATGAAAATCCTCTCAATTCTTGCTAATGACTATACAATGTAATCAGATTAGAAAAAAACACAAAAATTAGAACCAAAACCCTATAATTAAGACATGATTTCATTTTATACCAAAAAATCCCATAAAGGGAATATATGTAAATACCCCCAACGAAGCATTAAAAGCAAGAAAACAATGGGACTGTGATATTCTACGATGGAATGGTTTTGAACCATGTTGAAACCCGTGGAGGAGTGAAGAATATTCCTTCTTTTGCTAACAAACTCTTGTGTCTCCTTCTAAAATCTCACCATCATGTGTATGCTCCAAGGAATATTTTATTACTCATTGCAATCAAATATTTTGATTCCTTTTCGAGAGAATAATGAATAGAAAAGAAATAAGAATAGAAAATAATAAATAATGGAGAAGGGGACAAAGCACTATTCATGTAAGTTAAATTTGCACTTAAAGGATCCAAAATAAAAGGGGAAATTTCAAGTGGTGCAAGGTCTGAGACCTAACCACAAATCCTATTTCTTGTGGAACTTTGTAGCCCCCTTTTCAATTGTAAGTTCAAGTAATTACATGAATTTTGATGCACCAAAAAAATGTTAGTAATTGAACACTCCGAAAACTATTTGTATGAGAGAGGTAAATTTTATATGCTAGACGAGCTTAATAAAAACATGCAAAACATATTATTAACACAAATATTTAAAATATAATATACAAAACATTATATATGTTATAATATAAATATCTATAAATATAGTTTATTGTATATTATATATAAGTCTCGAACTAACATGCGAAACATTTTTTTATGAATAAGATCTTATATTAATTTAACATGTGAAATGTTTTAATTGGTGATAAATTTTATTTCTATCAATAACTCTTGGCAACAATAATATAATTAATAATACAAAGTTTAATAATGTTCCTATGGTTTAATTCTTACTCGATGTGAATATAGCTAAGGTTAACGAGGTTGTTTACATCATTTAGATTAACCCCTTAAATTATTGTATTTGTTTTGTAGAATAAACATGTTGGTGAGAGAAAATGTTACCTTTTAATATAATTCAAAAATATTATTTTATTATTATATTCGACAAAGTATTATTTTATTTAAATTAGGAAAAAAATCTGCCCATGACATGTGTGGTCATGACCATATATATTAAAAAATAAATTTAAAAATGGGTCGTGGCCATGCTTTTAAAAAAGGAAGGGCATGCGGCCATGGCCAACCTAGCCCTTCCTCCTTGGAAACACCACAACGCTCCTGTAAAGTGGATACCCCTCAACCCACACACCACGTGTACTAGTGTATGTGGATGGTCCAATATTAATTTGAGGTCATTGATATGGCTGCAAGATGGACGGTTGAGATCATTGCATGTCAATTCAAATATTAGAGGTCTACCATGGTTATAAATGGGAAAATTCCTCTGTGTAATTAGATTAATGCCCATGAATGACCAAAGATAGGTCAATAGGACTCAAGAATAAACCCAAACACTATACAAAGTATTAGGGTAAAAGGACCCTAGGAACAATGACCAACTAAATAAATGAACAAAAGCATCAAAAGTAAATGTGGGATAAACTCAATGCAATAAATCCCCCAACCCGAGAAAATCTTTACTTAACAAGGAAAGCCTTTGAATTACTACAAATACCATTCAAAAGAATAATCCTAGATGTAAATTTTGAGAACTTTGATTGAAAAATGCATGTTTGATCTAGATATTGCCTACCCTTATAACATCCACCAAGAGTTGAATTCGGGGCACTCCCAAATAGAGTATTATCTTTGAGAGCAGGGCCCATTCAGCCGAGAAGGAACAAAATTATATTTAAACAACCATGTGGTGTTGTATTGTGCCTTCATGTGGTTTTTTATCAGTTTTCCAATTCACCATGATAACATTTGGCATGGCATTAGAGATAACCTACAAAGTGTTTTACAAAATTCTTCATCTAGTTTTCAAACAATTTCTTTTGCAAATAATTAAGATATAAGTTTTTGGAAAAGTGTTTGACAAAACTCGAGACAGAGCCCTGGTGAAGGAAAAGATTGAAAAGCGGATGTAATTGAATTGAATTATTTGAAAAGCCATTGGGTATTATGGATAGAGAATGAGGAGGTGTTGGAATATTTTGTAAACCCTTATGAAGGTACTCATATCTTCTACACTTTGTGAACAAAAAATCATGGAAGAGAATGCCACACTCATAGTAGTCAATAATCAAAATTTGAAGGACACAAATAGTGTCTCAATAGGAAATGGAAAATCAAATAGGGAAAAGTGGTTACAGATTAAACATTTGGATCCTCAAACAAGCATGCTAATCTCGTATAGCTTGACTCATGTTTCAAAGAACTGGTCTAAACAAGCAACCCCCACAAAAAAAGACATAGAAGCATTGCCTATTCACTCTAAAAAGCATGAGGACAATCAGATCAAACTTGTGGATACAGGAGAGAGACTAACATATGTGAATGTCAAACAATATAAAATGATCTTGTTGCGCAGACAAGTTAAGATAACAAGAAAGCTAAAGTAGTTGGGAGGTAAAAAATTTGCAACAATTCTTCCCAAGTCTACCAGCAACATCCTCGTTTCACCAAATGCAAACATAACACAAGAACTGCTCAAAATGTGGGTAAACAACCAAGGTGATCACTCAAAGACAATTTACTAACAGAAAGAGGAAGCAAAGCAACAAGAGGTCAAGCAACACCAAGAATTTAACATAGAGAGGGAGGTTGGAAATCAAAAAGAACAAGGGGATTATAGCCCCATATCAACACCCCTAACATGGTCATCAAAGTTGTATGTTAAGGAGTTATTGAGTCTAAAGAGAAGGGTAGATAGCATGGAGATGAAGGAGCAAATGAAAGATACTAAGTTTCAAGAGATTGTTGAATCCAAATGGAAATTAGAACAAGAAAATAAGATGCTCAAAGACCAGATAAATAATTTGCAACACATCATGGAAATAGGGCAACAAGAGATAATATCATTAAAGCTTGAGCTAAAACAAAGTAGGAACAATAGCATAGCTTCAACAGGTGGAGAAAGAGATACTCTATAGATCAAAGAGATACAATCAACAATGACAAACATGGAAATCAAGGAAAATAAAATGTTGGAAAAATTAGAAGAGGTCAAGTCATGGGCACAGGTAGTAAGAGAACCAACAGAAACACAAAAAGAGATGATAAATAAGCAGATCAAGCTGCAAATGTGGGAAGAAAAAGATCGTCAGGATAGAGCATCAAACATAATAATCAAGGGGTTGAAAAACAAGGAGAAATTACTAGCAGGCTTGTAAATGACTTCTTACTAGATAAACTACAATGGGTAGGGTCCCTCCATTTTGGCAATTAACGACACTTCATTAATTAACTAGCCTTTACCCCATTTCGGATGCCAATTAATGACACTTTGTTAGTTATAATCCTCTTCCAATCAATTAATTAACTATCATTAGTTAATTAATCCTTTTTAACCTTGTATTTAATCAATAAACCCTCTTATTGGTTAAATCCCCTTTCAAATCATCCAAATCCTACATATTTCCCTCTAAATCACTTCTAAATAGCTTTCTAAGATTATTATCACCTATTAATTAATCCTATTTGATTAATTAAAGCATATCCAATTCTCATGAGTTACTAATCACTTGTTAATTCCTCTAATCAAGCTTATTTCTTCTAAATCTACTTTATCCTTTATCTCACATGCACTAGTTTGTAAGCTTCTCCCAAATTGGAAAGCTATATAAAAGACCCTCCTACCTTATTTCACACCACACCACACTTTTGCTAGTGATTACTATAGGCATATGATAAGAGCCTTCTCCATTGTTGGAATAGCTACTTCATATTTGCATCCATTCTCTCATATTTGAGTAGTAAAGGAAGATCTAAACATGGATTTGTAGCCATTTTAGTGAGATCCTTTCCTCATCTAGAGACAACACAAAAATTGATTGCTTATGATCTAAATAGGTTCATAATTTGATAACAATCATACATTTACAAGAGTAGGAATGGTTTAGCATTAGATGTTCATTCATGTTTATGCATTAGAATAGTTATTTCCTTTAAGCTCTTATCATGATGTTAATGGTAGATTAGCTTTGCTCTAAGAATAATATGGGTTAGTTTCATTTCAATAGCATAAAATTTTAGCATAACTACATTTGGCATGCCCGATGGGACTTACTCCATTATCCTTTGCATTAATTTCAAGTTTTTGTAGATTAGTTTCAATTTTGGTTACTAACCCTCTTTTTAGAATTTATAGATAAATATTGAGTTTCTTAACTAGTTTAGTTAAGTTTATTGATTTTAGTGTTCTTTGCAGGAATAGAGGAGATGAGGTGCTGCTAAATTTGAAGAAAATTGGAAAATTTTTGAGCTTTTTGACATTATTTTTGTCAAATCTTATGTTTTGAAGTTATATAGGTGCCTTACGATAGCGTGAAGAACCCTTGCATCGTATTGAATGGATTTCACTACTATCAAAACCCATGCGCTACCACTATTAGGCTTACACTACTATTACGGTTGGCTTTAATTTTTCTCCGTTGTGTTAGGATTGTGTTACCATTGTTAATCTTGTGCTATCTCTCTTCCTACACAAACATTACACTATTATGTATTTCTATTATAGACCTGCATTATTTTCATTACCCTACATTAGCACAAGCTACCTTGTGCTACTATCAAAATTCATGTGCTACTATTATATAGCCATGTGTTAGCATTTTATGTAAATTTTTGGCTCAAATTTCGAGGTTTCAGAGTCTAATTAGTGATTTTTGCTGCTATTTTATAGGTTTTCTAACTCTATTTTATAGGTTTTTACATTTTAAATCATATTTTTATCATTTTTAAAGCTTTAATGAATGTAATGTTTCCATGTTTTTCTTAAGTTAGGCTAAAGTTTGTGTATGCTCTTCTCTTGCACCTTTGGGTGATCTTGAGAAACAAAAGAAAATTTAGTCTTCATTTTTCACATTTGGTTAATTTGGAAACTTAATATTTCATTTTTGCTTAAGGGAATGAACAATTTATCAAGAATTTTTATGGTTCTTTGATTTTAAGTTTTCCTTTGCTATATAGTTGGGTTAATTGTTGTGTATGCTCTTCTCTTATGTCCTTGGACGATCTTGAGAATCAGAAACAACCTTTGATCCTCTTTCAAATATTATGATTTGCTTGGAAAATTACTAATCTTTGAGTGAAGGACCATATACCACTTGTCAAAGAAGAAGGATCTAAACAATACTAATACAGTTTGGTGCAGGTTTCCAATGGTGTGTTAAACCACATTTTTAATCAAAGATAAATTAACACCATTTATTAAAAACAAGCCATTTATTCAAAACATTGTATTTGCAAGTTTGGATAAGGACTTAAACCCATCCTCTTTAAACAGGGAAGTATCTTGGCATAAACCATAAAAATCACTACAAGGATTACCAGAAGAACCCCAATATAGTCCACACCTTGAGAGAACTGGTGGATGAAATGGGAAGTGCCCTACTACCCACTTGACTATTTGAAAACCTGTGTGATAAAAGATTCAAGTTACCCATATGAGGCCCCATTCATTAATTTGATTATGGGGTAATGGTCCATTTTCTAGTTTACTAGAAATGCATACCTCTCTTAGGTAATAATTGGTGATTTTGTGAAAAAATATTAGGAAATCATTTGGAATAGGGACTAACTTGACTTTATCCATCGTGTTCTAAAGATATCTCACAAAGAAACAATTTTTTTGGAGTAAAAACCTTTTATTTGAACAAGGGAGAGTCCATTAAAGAAGGTGCCACGTGACATTAATCATAAAACTTACAAGGAATCACTTTGTCTTAGTTTCTACCTTGTTTATTTTAAAGCAAGAAAAAAATCTGCCAAATTTAGGCTAAGTATATTTCATCACCACTTGTTCTATTTCGTTTGTTCTCTTTTTTTCCTTTTTGGGACAAAAGAGAGCATACATATGTAGTGATATCAAGATTATGTCCATAATTTTTTCACCCTCTTACATCCTTATTGTATTATGTGATAGTAATTGTTGAAGTGTGTTGGTATGTCTTCATATCTTTGATAGCCTTGTCTTGATACCCACATCAAGACTATCTCATTATAGTTAGGTTGTCTCATCATTGACTTCCTCTTGAGTTGTTACACTATTTGCATCATATTGATACAATTTTGATACTTACGTCTTGTTTCCTTTGTGAAACTTGATTTAAGTCTCTAAGTTGTATTGTTATGTTACTCACATAACTATCAACTTCTTGATATACTTAGACCTTGTTTTTTTCCAAAATTTCCTTGAGTTTTGAAAAGTGTTGTCATTATGCTGCTCGCATCATGGTAACATCATTTTGATACTAATATATTACTTTGTATACAAATCTTGATTAATGTATCCAAGTTGTGTTGTTGCAGACTTGCTCCTATCTATAGCTTCCATTTTCAAGGACTTGGACTTTGTTTGTGTTTAAAATTATTTAAGTTATTTTTGGAAATAACTTCAAAACCATCTTAGTACTTAAGTCTTGTTTATTCCAAACTCGATTTAAGTATTGACATTGTGTTGTCATTATTGAACACAACCATATTTGAGACATAGGGAGTAAATGCTTTTGTGATTGGTTCCTTTTTTAGAACTTTCTTGATTTTTTTCTTGGTGATATTTCACTTTGAATAGATTCATATCCTTGGAAAATTATTTGATTCCTTGATTCTTTTCCTTGATTCTTTGACATTCTTTGTGACATTTGTAGTTTTCACTACTTGATATTTGTCTAGATTCATTATAGTATGCTCCCTGAATCGACATGGAACTTCCTTCCATTTAAAGGAGGTCAATCATACAATATAGGTCTAGGAATTCAGTTCAAATGATGCCAACCATGACTGAATATCGCATGTTTCCTCACACTTACAAAAATAGGGAACCTAGGTTTAGGAATTCACATCAAAATACACTCATCATGACTAAACCCCGATTGGTTCTTCGCATTTAGAGAACCCATTCGGTTACCCCTTCCCCACCTTCATCTCATAATCAGGTGGTATGATTCTGATGATTCCAATCCATGTTATTATTTTGATTCCCCTCAGTCTCCTAATTATTCTAATCCAAAATATTATTCAAATTCCCCTTAATCTCCTGAGCCTCATCTAATCAAATTTCTTCTAAGGAATAATCTGTTCTCCTAAATGACATTTTCCTCCTATAAGGATTTGTGTCACTACAAATTCTCCCCATAATTCCTCTAATTTTACTCCTATGTCTTGGTTCTCCCTTTCTCCACAGGGACACATTTATCTGTCTCCTCAATGATGTCTTCCTCTTTTGATGATCTCGTGACTCCAAGTTCCTCCAATCAAAAATATAATTTTAATTATGAGTCGTGGTCATCCCTTTCTCCATAGGAACCGCTTTATCGATCACCTCAATGAAATATTCCTTCTTTTAAGACCTATGTGAATATAATTTACTCCAATAAAACATCTCATTCGAATCCTAAGTTGCGGTCCTCCCTTTCTTTGCAAGACCCACTTTATCACCACCTAAATGAACTCTTCCTCCATCAAAGATTTGTATGCGACTCAAAATTATTCTAATCAATAATCCAAGTCAACCACTACATCACATTATAATGATGTTCTACATGATACTATTTGTCTACTCCTATTATGTATTCTTCTAGGAAAACCTATACCAACTAATTTCAAATCCACATCTTCTTGACTAGTGAGACATGAAAATCCAATCAACTTCGTATCTTGAGTTATCTTCGTATATCAATCACCATCAACATTATAAATCTTCAACACTTGTTGAACCCCTTTCTTCCAATCAACCTTTTATCATTGAACAACAACAACCCATACCGATAAATTTATTTTATAATGAAGAAGCAATTTTAGAATTCATGGGGCTGCATGCACGATGACATTCTTTTACATGATTATCATTAACGATTCTCTTTTGACCTTGATGTGTCATACCCCACTTTGTTTCATTTTGGATGAGTAAATATTTTATATTTTTGTAGGTAATAATATTCCTTTCTTCGCATTATGCTTGGATTGTAATAATAGTTCAACTTGTTAAATGGAAAACATAGTTGGGAATGATAACAAGTTGATTTAGATGACATTGAGCTTGTTATAATTTTATTTTCGGTTAAAACATACCTATTGATATTTCATGATTATGTTCTAGTTCTTGGCAGAATTATATTTCAAATTCTATAAATATCAGCTAATCTAGGTGGTTTTGATCACGAACACATCATTACAATGGTATATGCTAAAGGATGAAAATCCTTAATAAGTAAGTTTGTTAAGAATGACCTTGGTAAGAATAAATTATTACTTCTTCATTATATATCTTAGTGAGATAAAAAATAAACAACCTTATCAAATGTGTAATTTCCATGGTTGCGTATAGTTTAAAAACTACACCCCTAGTTCATAAGGTCGGTTGGGCCTTTGAAAATCTGATGTATTGATATTTATGGTTGTGTTAGTGCAAATCAGCAGCACCCTAGATGTTTTCTTAGTTTTCTAGTTTGATAATGGGCATCCAGGTGTGATTGCACAACATTGAATCTTTTCCCCAAGTGTGGGACTTGCAAAAATGGGAAAAATTCTCTAGATTGAAGTGGTTCTTACTCCTTTGTTCGGTGTATGTATGAATTTTCGAGTCTCAATACTAATTCTTACTCTAAATTCCAAGGAGACAAAGTTGAAAATTCTAGAAAGGGGAAACAAAACTAAGCTAAAATGGTGATACACCAAAGGAGTGATGAAATTCTACTTTGCAAATAAACACATATCATAAGAATGTAGCACAAAACATACAACAATTTCCAGAATATAATGAAAGATTAGAAGACAATGATAAACACATGAAAGGATTGGAAAAATAAATCACAGAACATACATTATCATTCCCATGTTTAATACAATGCATTATAATGGCAAGGAGGCAAAAATATGTGTTGCAGCCTATATGAGAGGTATGAAACTCTAAAAATCTACCTGCTAAGGAAGAAAAGAGATCTTGCAAGAGCAAAATGTCCAACCCTTTACAAATGAGCCAAATTTGACTTTTAACAATGAAAACTTGAGCTCAGGAAGGAGAAACACGGAAAAAATTAAAGGAATAATTCAACCACTAACCAGATCCATAAAAATAGCATGGGTACCCTTAAAAGTTCATTCCCTAAGATTTTTGACCATCTTTGGGGAAGAATGGAAGCCATACTGTATTAAAAATGGTGGTTGAAATGTCGATTCTGCTCTTTTCCCCATGCCAAAGGAATTTTTGATTTTTCTCTCACCAAAATCCATCAAAAAACAAAATTGAAGATTCCATCATGTAGAGGACTTCAATAGATTTCCAATGACACCAAAATCGAGAAAACCGAGCTCTGGATTGAAAGATATGCCCCTCTGAAGATTTAGGGAAAATAGGGCAAAAATTGGGTCGGCGGGCCAAAACCCAAAAATTTTCCCTCTTTTTTGAATTTGGGAAAATTTTCCCAAAAAGTTCCACCCCACCACTCCGATGCCATGTGGCACATTTTGATTGGCTCCCGGTTTAATCGGCCCTTTTACGCCTTTTTGAATTTTTGGAAAATTTTCCATTATCGCTCCACGCTCTGCCGCTCCGATGCCATGTGGCGCTCTCCAATTAGACATGGGCCTGTGCTCCAAATTCTCCCTTTGTGTTGCCGACCACTACTGCCATGAATAGGACATGTGGCACCTTCTCATTGGTGCGGGCCTTTGAGGGGTGGAGTTTTATTGCAAAATTTTGCAACACTTTGGTGAAATTGAAAAATTCCCCGCTCCCCCGATCCCCGACGGATCCGTGGACACGTGGCTCATTTTGATTGGTTTGTGGGGCTTCAGGCCAAAAATTTCCTTTACACCCCCCACTGAGAAATTTGAATTTTTTTAACTTGCCCCCGCCAACCCACCATTCCACCGCCGCTGATGTGGCGCATGTTGATTAGTTCGCGGACCTCCCTAGAAAAATTTTTCCTCAAAACTCCGCCAAGCCATAACTTGCAAAATACAAGGAGTTAGAAGGAAAATTTTACCTTTCTAGAAAGGTGAGAAAATTATCTATCTGATGAAGTCATTTCTAGAAAATTTTGAGTGCCTAAAAAGTGGAAAAATTTGATTGAGGCACAAGGAAGGAGAAAAGAAAGAGAGTTAGCCAAAAGTAAGCAAGGGGATTATTTTGGATAACAATTTTGGCGACTCAAAAGGGTCATCACCTCTTGGATGAAGTGATCAGTGCTGACACAATCCATTGGGCAATGGAGTCATCCACTTAATTGTTTGGTACTCTCAACTCATTAGAAAATTTCTAGAAAGAAGATTGTGAGAGTAGAACATCACTTGATCTAGAGAATGGCTTGCAAGATGCATTCTTGGGACAACAAAGCTTATGCCAAAGCACTTAGGGAAATGTAAAACTAAGCTACAACAAAACAATGTGCACAAGCACTTGGAGGAATGAAAATATAAGATAATATGTACAAGGTGAGGAGTTCCCTTCTAGTAGAAATGCTTTAGATGGATTCCATTAATTGGAATCTGTAGTTCTTCACCATCTAATGTAGACAATTGGAAGGCATTGATGTTCTTACATTTTGTGACCATGTAGGGGCCACTCCAAATGGCATCAAAATTTGAATTCCTATATGGCTTTTCTCGGTCTGCATCCCATTTTAACACTAGATCTCCAACTTGGAAGGTTCTAGCCTTAACTTTCCTATCAAAGGTTCTCTTGATCAAGGCTTGGTCCTTCTCCATTGCTTGGGCTGCATGCTCTCTAATTTCTTGGAGTTCCATCAATTCTGCATATCTAACCTCCATGGGTTCAAACTCCAACAACTCCAATTGCTTCATGAGTTCCAATGTTGGCAACTCAAGTGACATAGGCAAGATTTCATCTCTTCCATAAACAAGTCTGAATGGAGAGTTACTTAGTGGATCTCTTGGGAGTTATCCATAGAAGTCTAGAATGCTAGATTCATTTGCCTTTTGAGTTCCATCGCCTCATTCCATTTGGTGAATTAGTCTGCTGCTTTATTAGAATCCACTTGTGTCCTTGGATTGAGTTTAGATTAATGAATCCAATGAATTCCAAACCCCATTGCATGAATGGTTGTTCAATTGAAATTGGGTGCAATGGAGGGGCTGCTAATCTTTGCTTTCCGTGAAAAATGCACAATTTTTGCACCTTTTGATCCATGCATAACAATCACTAAACACCTTGGGCCAGTAATAACCATCCTTCATAATCTTGAGGGTGTCACTCTTGGAGTGAAATGACCCCACTGATCCATCATGGAACTCTTCAAACACTCTATTAATTTGATTTGTCCCAATGCATCTCAACAGCACTCCATTTATATCCTTTTTAAACAAGACACCATCAACAAGTGCATATGGAATATCCTGCAATCTGAAGTGTCTTCTCTTGGTTTTTTCATCTCTGGAGGGCATAGGCCTGTTTGTAAGAAGTGCATTATGTCTTGGGTCCAACAAGGAGTGAGCACTTCATTCTCTTCTTCAACACCTCTTTGTTCTTGGTTGTCTTGCAATGCCAAAACCACATCCTTCCCATTACTTGCTTCCATTGTTTTTCTCAAGACCATCTTGGTGACTTTGATCTCAATGTCATACTCCATGAAATGAGTAATCCACCTTGCATGTTTTTCATTTAGGTCTTTGTTGAGGAGGAAGTCCTTAACTCCCACATGAGAAACCAACAGTTGAACCTTGTTGTTTGAAACTAGATGCTTAAATTTCTTCAAGCTCCTAATCACTGCAAGAACATGCTTCTCAATGAAAGAATACCTCACCTCATAGTCCTCCAAGCTTTGGATAAAGAAGGCAATTGGTGCTCTGCATTTTCTTTGTTTTGCTGTACTAAAATTGCAGAAATTGTGTTATCACCACCAAATGCATAAAGGATAAAATCCTTGGAGAAATCTAGGTTAATGATATTTGGAGCTTGTGAGATAGCCTCCTTGATTGCCTCAAAAATTTCCTTACCTTCAGCTATCCATTTAAAATCCATACTTTTCTTCAACATCATAGTTATTGGCTTGACAAGGGCTGCAAAATCTTGGACAAACCTTCGAAAAAATTGATTCTTCCCAAGAAAATTTGAAGGGCCTTCTTGTGACTTGGTAATGGTAGTGCTTTTATTTCTTGAACTCTTTTTGGATCAATTACTAATCCCTCTTTGGAAACAATGTGGCCTATGAGCTTTCCTTTATGAGCTAGGATAATACATTTTTTGGATTCAAGGATACCCTAGATTTTCTACATCTTCTAACACTTGTCTCGAAATGAAAGAGATGATTTCCTTCACTTTTAGAAAATACAATAATATCATCTAGATATATTAGCACTACTTTTTTTATCAATCCCTTGAATGCCATATCCATTTCCCTTTGGAAGGTAGCTCCAGCGTTAGACAACCCAAATGTCATTTTCTTATATGCATAGGTCCCCACTTAGTGGTGAAGGATATTTTAAATTGATCAACCTCCTTTACCATGATTTGATTATACCCTAAATAACCATCTAGCAATGAAAACCTCTCGAGCCAGTAGCAACTTACAAAATCTTCTCCATAGAAGGAAGTGGGTAATGATCTTTGAGGGATGCTCTATTCAAATCTCATGAAGTCTACACATAATCTGATTTCTCCACTCTTCTTTCTAACTAGAAACCAAATTTACAACCCAACTTGAATGCTTGATGGGGATATGATACTTTCCTCTATTAACTTATTCAATTCCTTCTTCATGAGAGGCTCCATGTGTGGATTGACCGGTCTTTGTTTTTTTCCCGATGGGTTTAGAACTTGGATCTAACTCAATTTGTGTTGAGCTAGCTTGGGATTGAAACCTCTCAAGTCTTCATAACTCCAAGAAAATATATCCAGAACTCTTGGAAAAGTTACACAACTCATACCTTTCTTGCTCGATTGCCACTTTACCAATTTGAAGTGACTTTCCTTCTCCCACCAAGATGTGCACTTTGAATCTTCTCCCTTTACTTGGATGCTTTATTTATCCTTCCTAAATTGATCATTAGGATTAAAGATGGACTCCAAAGTGACAAGTCCTTTTGGTATTTTTTGGTTCTCGGCTTTACCACTTGATCACCATACTTGTTGTTCTAACTTTTCTGATTTTTGGATGAGAAATCAGCCTCTTCTTGCAAGAAATTAATGATTTGTTGATCACTTTAAAACAATTGTTCTAACTTTTCCTAATTTTTGGCTTTAGAAATTAGTGTCTTCTTAAGAAATTAATGATTTGTTGATCACTTTAAAACACTTTCCAACTTACATTATTTACAATGGCCATAAAAATGTTTGGCTGCACTTTATCTTCCTTGATACTTTACACAACATCAAAGGCTTCTCCAACTGCTGCAAGTCTATCAGCATCTTGGTTTTCTTTCCTAGGGATGGATTTAATGCCAAAGCCTTCAAAATCCTCAATGAGGTCCCACACCCTATTCTTATAACACTTGAGCAGATCATTCTTGGTAGCATGCTGCCCTTTAACTTGATGAATAATCAACTCACTATCACCAAAGACTTGTAAGTTTTTGATACCTATCTTTCTTGACCAATGCAATCCTTGTATCAAAGCTTCATATTCGGCAGTGTTGTTAGAACATACAAACTGAAATATAAAATCTAAATAATACTTAATGCCTTGAGGTGAAACAAGCATAGCTCCCCTCTTGCACCTTGTATACTTCTTGATCCATCAAAGAATAGCTGTCATACATCATTGGTGTCTTTATGGTATGGCTTGGTGATGCTAGGAATAGGATTATTTTCTTCATGTATGCAATAAAATCCTAGTCAGATTCTTCTATTTCCTTATAGGGGTCAAAAGCATGTACCTTTCTTGCCCATTCATCAAGATTCAAATCTAGGATTCTTCCAAATTTGGTGTCACTTCATCGGTGCTTGGATAATCCTCTTAATCAAATGTTAAAGCAGTTAACATTGATTGGGCTTGGAGTATGAGGCTCAATGTGAAATTTTGCAATGGGTTCGGACACTGATTGTGGCCTTAGTTCCATATCTTTCCTAAACAACATGTGTGACCAATCGGTAGATAAATGCCTCCAATTCTAGCTGTGAAATACCTTGACAAACATATGGCAAAGAGTGGTGGTAAATCAATCACTGACACATCTTGCAAAATAGTGACATTGGGGCATGCATGCAAAGTGAGGCTCAAATATTTAATTACCCAAAATTTTATTATTGCCATCCCATCCAGTTACACCACCCCTTTGGATATGACTTCATATTGGAGGCCCAGCTGATCAGCTATTTGTTTGGGCATCACATAACTACTTTCCCCAAAATCAATCATACAATTGTGTACTAGTTTATCCCCAATGATCAATGAAACGTAGAATGGAGGGGGCTTCAAAAATTTACCTTGCTATCCTCTAAACTTCCCCTCAGGATGAGAAGCATTTGTGAGTACCTTCTCTTGCATATGAGCTTGCTGATTTGAAGTTGACCAATTCTTCATGGTAGCTTGTAGTAGATCCCTTTGGCTTGGGATGGATAGTGATTCCCACATAGATATATTCACATTTGTCTTATTCATTTGTTCAATGATGCTAAATGGGGATGAAACATCTCTTTGTTGCCCCTTATCCTGCACATTATTTTCTTGTACATGGGCTATAATAGCTGGCATTTGAGCTGGTCTAGAAGGTGGCTTGGGCTGTCCTTGCACATTTGGAACTACATTTTGCTTGCCAACACTTTGTGGAGTGATGGAAGGTTGTGGATCACTTGGAGCTAATGACTACCCTTCACCAATATTCCTCTTCTTTGACCTTGTGTTAGCTGCTACATTCTAAGAAATTGTTTGATTCATACCACAAAAATCTTTAGCTTTCCAGTTCACAAGTGTAGTCTCATTTGGAGTTGTATTTTGCTGAGATGTTCCTTGTTGTTGGTTTGTTTCTTGACTCACCTCACTCTCTACACCAGTTGTTGTCACCATCAAAGCTTGGTTCAAGGCACCATTTAAGCACATAGACTGGTTGTGGGGTTCATTGCATGGGAAACACCAATCATACTATTGAGCTATATTATTTTGCGCACTAGCACTAAGGCTTTAGAGGTAGATGCAAAATTGGGGTTATAGGGCTGAAATGGTCTGTTGACAGGGGGCCTTACTTGATTTTGATTTGCAGCTAGATTGGGTGGCCTATTAGGCTGATATGGTTGCCTATTAGGCTGAGTTTGAGGTTGATAAGAGGGTCTAAAACTTTGGGCTTATTGCCTCTTGAGTGTAACCAGCGCATTGCCTAAATTTTGTAATTGTTTCATGACTTCTTGAAGTTCATTTGAGGCACTAGAGGATGAAGTAGAAGTTTCATTTGAACTTTGATTTCAAGGAGTGGGAATAGGAGCTAAATTAGGTGCTTGAATAGTGCTTGGGATCTCCAAATTTGGATATAAGGGCATGGGAGGCCTTGGTGCCGGTTTACCGGCTTGGATCAAACAATTCTCATCCCTAATGGAAATGCTATAAGTTGCAAGTATATTTACACCTCCCATGGATTGGATTAATATAGAAATATTAGAATTTAAAGCTTTGAGATAGTATAAGAAAGCACCTTCAGCTGTTGGCCTTACTTTGCTCCTGGGATTCTATCCTAGGTCCTTTGAAATATAAAGTTGAATTCTGTTAGCTACTCATTGGGAGCTCTCTTGATAGTTGTTAGTTGTTCCAGTAGAGACAAATTATCTCCCTTTTCTCCAAACTTCTCATGGAGAGCTATGCATAACTGATTCCGATTTTGGATAGAGCCTGCCCCAAGGCTCTTGAACCATTGTAAGGATTTCCCTTTGAATGAAGATGCCAACAATTTGATAGCAATTTGCATCTCAACAATCTCATGGATTGCACAAACATTAGCAATGTCTTTGACATGATCACTAGGAGTGGTTTGATTTTCTCCAGTAAAGTATGGGATGTTCTTCATTGCTTGCAATTAGAACTAGGTTTTATGCATTGAGAGCAAGTGGTTTGCTTCAGTGAAGTTGGCATAAGGGTTGTTTTGTTCCATTCTGATTGGCCTGAGAACCCTTGTTGATTGGGTGAAAGGTCTACTAGGTGGAGGAGTTGATAGAGTTCTATTTGGTGGAGATGGAGACCTTTGAATTCTTCTTCCCCTTTGTCTTCTTCCTGGGATAATCTGTAGATACTCAAACAATCCTCTTCTATGGCCCTTAACCTTATTTGGATCATTCTCATGAATCTTTAGACTTGGACTCTGAAACTGTTGATTTTATCTCTTTGGAGTCCTCGATGCGTAAATCGGGGCTCTTTTTAAGCAAGAAACTTACCAAATGCACATCACTTTTTTTCAATGAAGATGAAGACCTCTAAGGTCCCACCGGGCGTGCCAAAATTGTTAGTGTAAATCAGCAACACCTGGATGTTTTCTCAAATTTCTAGTTTGATAATGGGCATCCAGTGTGATTGCACAACATTGAATCTTTTCCCCAAGTGTGGGACTTGCAAAAATGGGAAAAATTCTCAGTTGAATTTGGTTCTTACTCCTCTGTTTAGGTGTAACTATGATTTTTCAGGTTCAATACTAATTCTTACTCTAAATTCTAAGGAGACAGAGTTGAAAATGCTAGAAAGGGGAAACAAAACTAAGATAAAATGGTGATACACCAAAGGAGTGATAAAAATTTTACTTTGTAAATAAACACATATCATAAGAATGTAGCACAAAACATGCACATATTGCTATAATATAATGAAATATTAGAAGACAATGATAAACACATGAAAGGATTGAAAAATAAATCACGCAGAACATACATTATCATTCCCAGGTTTAATACAATGCATTACAATGGCAAGGAGGCAAACAATATGTGTTGCAGCCTGTATGAGAAGTATGAAAATCTATAAATCTACCTGCTAAGGAAGAAAATAGAGCTTGCAAGAGCAAAATGTCCAACCCTTTACAAATGAGCCAAATCTGGCTTTTAACAATGAAAACTCGAGCTCAAGAAGGAGAAACGTGGGAAAAATGAAAGGAATCATTAAACCACCAACCAGATCCATCAAAATAGCATGGTTACCCTCAAAATTTCATTCCCCAACATTTTTGACCATGTTGGGGAAGAATGGAAGCCATATTGTATTAAAAATGGTGGTTGAAATGTCGATTCTACTCTTTTCCCCATGATGAAGGAGTTTTTGATTATTCTCTCAAAAAATCCATCAAAACACAAAATTAAAGATTCCATCATGTAGAGGACTTCAATATCTTTCCAATGAAACAAAAATCAAGAAAAAATGAGCTTTGGATCGAAAGATATGCCCCTTTGAAGATTTAGGGCAAAACAAGGCAAAAATTAGGTCGGCGGGCCGAAACCCAAAATTTTTCCCCCTTTTTTGAATTTGGAAATTTTTCCCAAAACATTCTACCCCCCACTGCTTTGATGCCACATGGCATGTTTTGATTGGCTCATGGGTTTAATCGGCCCTTTTATGCCTTTTTGAATTTTTTGGAAAATTTTCCATTATCACTCTGCGCTCCACCGCTCTGATGCCACGTGGCACTCTCCATTGGACATGGGCATGTGCTTCAAATTATCCCTTTGCATTACACGACCATTGACCCGAATAGGAGAAACATGGCACCTTTCATTAGCATAGGCCTTTAGGGGCAGTTTTATTGGTGAAATTTTTAACACTTTGGAGAATTGAAAAATTCCCCGCGCCCTCGACCCCCAACGACGGATCCATGGACACGTGGCTCATTTTGATTGGTTTGCGGGGCTTTGAGCCAAAAATTTCCTTTGCACCCCTTGCCAAGAAATTTGGAATTTTTTTAACTAGCCCCCGCTAACTCACCATTCTACCACTAACGTGACGCGTGTTGATTGTTCTGTGGACCTCCCTAGGAAAATTTCCCTCAAAAACTCCACCGAGCCATAACTTGCAAAATACAAGGAGTTAGAAGGAAAATTTTACCTTTCTGGAAAGGTGAGAAAATTCTCTATCTGATGAAGCCATTTCTAGAAAATTTTGAGTGCCTAAAAAGTGGAAAAATTTGACTGAGGCACAAGGAAGGAAGAAATGAAAGAGAGTTAGCCAAAAATAAGCAAGGGGCTTATTTTGGATAACATGTTGTAGTCTTGATCATAAAGTAATTAACGTGATATATATGTATGTACATACACACACAAAAATAAAAACACACACATACATTGTATGGTATCAAGACCATATCCCAATTTTAATCTTAATGGTCCCCAAACATCTTAGGGGCTATGGTTATATTGTTTGATTTGATGATTAAAGGATGAAAGATCGGTCAATCCACCATTTGATCTCGTATAGATGAATTGAGCCAACCAATGATGGAATTTTCCACCTAGTTATGCTCATTAAATTTTCCTTAAAATTTTAAATTGGCCAAAGAACAATATGGTAAGTTTATATTTGAAAGTTCAAAATGGTCTTTGACTGTTGTTCATTTTATACCATATGAGATCATGTTGTGTTGATCGGTTTCTAATTTTGGTGGCATTTTTGATATGGATGACAGTTTGTTAGCTTGCAATAAAGGAGGGAAACTAGAACTTGCACACTTGAGTGCATTAACTACATTAAACCTAACTTACTGATCTTGAGGGAATTGAGAAGCTTCTCGAGGAAGATACCACTAAACATAGAGCTATTTTTGGTTTCATTTTGTTGGTCATTATTTTCTTTCTCTTTCGAGATCTGCATGACAAAGCTATTATTATGTAACCTAGTTGTTGGCTTTGCATGTTATTTTTAACTATAAGTGAGCTTTTTCGGGCTATTAAATGGGAACTATTATGATAATGATGAGGTTTCTCGGTAGATTTGGAGATAGGTTATTTGTTGGATTTTCTTAGTGCTTGTGGAAGTTTCTTTGGAAAATATTGCTTGGACTTGTCCGACTTCGAGACAAAGCTTGAGAAGATTCTTTACTAAAATATTTAGGCATGGAATTGTTCTCCTTCCCCATCTTTATTAATTATAACATTAAGATGTTTATATGTTATCAACACTCTGAAAATATATTTATGGGTGAATATATGATGGGAAGGTTGTGGGTATTTTGTGGGTGTTAGTTTAAATTTTATCTTGATAAATGATTTGCTAAATGCATATTAGTACGTCTGTGTTTGTATTCTAGGCATGTCTATGTGAGATTTGACCCTAGAGCGACTTGATAGTTTTTACCCATGAGTCGGTGGTGGTTTATTAATGAATGTATAAATATACTTACGGTTGGTTATATTCTTGATCAAGTTTGGTTAAAAACTCTTACCGAGTTCAATCATATCTATGTGTTAGATTTTAAAGTTTTAATGTGTTGTGCAAATACCCATTTTTGGTTCAGTTGAAATTATGGGTATTATGTTAATATTTTCATATGATATTGTTAATAAAATTCTTGTGAATGTGAATGGGTAAGTTTTTTTATACGTTGAAATAATAACACCAACCCACTAGGGTTTACAAATCATGCAAGTGTATATTATCCTTGGTGTTAAACAATTGCCACTTTCTATATGGAATCCATCATCCTTTGGGTTTTCTATCTCTTGGGAGTAATAGGGAGGTGAAACAAATTTTTCTATGTTTAATTTTTTTATTGTTACCTTCAGGTACAATATCCACTTGGGATTTTCTTGATAAATAAGACAATTTTGTTTTAGTTTTTGTATAGTACTTATATATATATATATATATATATATATATATATATATATATATATATATATATATATATATATATATATATATATATATATAAGTATGTTGACTTGGGAAGAAGGATTCATGGCTGGTAAGGCTATGAGTCGGTGTCTCGATCAAACCTAGTTTTATTTGATACGTCTCCTTTAAGTAAGGGCCATAGTGTGGAAGTATATTGGCTTAGTTGAATCACTTTGTACCCAAATTATTTTACTTTGTGACTATACTAATTCTATTTTGAAAGATAGGTGTGGTTGGATTTGTTTAAGGAATGTTTGGAGGAATTAAGGTAATTCCATTAGTTAATATTAAAAAGGTTTATTGATATTTACTTTGTGGAATTGACTTTAGTATTCTTTGACTAAAGGTATTAATATGATAGTTATAGATAGTAAACAATATTGATTCATACAATGAGAACTATGTGGAACTTATATTTATTTGGATGTTACTCTTGACTGTTTGAGTAAATTCAACATACTTTAATGATTGGATAATGTGAATTAAAGTCTTATTTCTGTAGTAAAAAATAATAGTATGAAATTATATTTGTGATAGAAATGGTAAGATATCAATCATGATATTGTCATATGAATCAATAAATTAATATTAGGTTCATTTTGAAATTTTGTATCATTTATTTATTCGATCAAGTAATAATAAAGTCTTAAACTTTACTATTTTCTTGTAAGGGCATTATAAAAGAATGAAAAAGGGTAAGGTTATTGTAATCTTTGATATTAACTCTTAATGCTCTATTGCTGATGGAGAATGATCATAGAGATGTTTTAGTGTTATAAATAGTAAAGATAAGGTAGGGAACTTTTCATGCCGGTTCGGTTAGAACTAAGTACATTCAATTTTGTACTTCAACATTTTCAGAATGTAGGTTAACGAACAAGGAAAATGAATAAAGGCTGGTTATGTTATAAGGATATGATATATTTTTATTCAATTTTATTTTCAAGTTGCGAATTATTGCATGACATGTTGTAAAAGTGGGCTTATGCTTCATTGTTATTTTTGAAAGACATCTTAGCCTTAAATGCTATTGTACTATTATGAAAAAAAGGAATATTAAACTTGTATTTAATATTGGGTTATTATTTGTAATGTGGATCAAAGTTGATTGTATAAATTATTATGGTTAATTATTGAAATATTATTGAGCTATCATTATTAAGTGTTCAACATCGGTTGCATGTATATCGATGTATTGATTGAATTTAGCATTATGTGGCTTAAGATGAAATAATGCTAGATGGATATAATGTGATATAAAATACCATAGTAAAATAATTAAGGAATAATTATGATATAGTCATACTTAAAGGAAAAATACAAGCGTGGGTGGTTACAACTATTTCATTTGAAAGTTTAATTTAAGATGTACTTATAAAAAAAGTGTCATTATCGAAGATAATTAATTATGATCTTTGTTATCAACAAAAAAAACTATCTTAAATTACATTTAAGATGTATAATGGATGTGAGTAAATAAATTTGAAAATGACTACGATCTATATCGAAAATAATTTATGGACCTTAGGAACATATTTTGATGCGATCAAAGTATCGCAACAATATAAGGGAATATGTCTTAGAATAATTCATTTCTAATTAATTAGTTAAGTATTACGATGTTCCTAATATATGGAACTTGAGAGGATAACTCCGAGTGGCTGCTATAAGGAAGTATCTTCTTAATGACACAGGTCATTAATTGAATATTTCCATATAGCAGATACCCTAAGTTGTCCTATTAAGTTCCACTTATTATGTAAGTCAAAATCCTTTAAATAATTTGTGTTATGCTTAAGATATGAAGTATTTATCTTGCACAAACAAGCTACCTTAGTACCAACTTATGTTGGCTATGGGGAAGAAAATGGTTGCATAATGATTAAAGTCATTACGTAAGCACTTTATCTCCCATAGAAACCTAAGTTAGAAAAGATGTCATTCTTCATATAAGTTGAATATATTTGTACCATGTGCCTAGCTCATAACTAATTTAACTTAACTAACTGATTCAATTTTGATAACTGAACCAAGTGATATGGTGATGGGACATGTTTTTGATGAAGAATGTGCCATCATGAAACTACAAATGAAAAACATGACTCTTAAACTTTGGAAAAGTAGTGTAATTCATTACACTATCAAGATGCACCAAGTTCTAAACAATAGTGTGAGATGTCAGATGGGATTCAATTGACTGAGTTCTAGGTTGACACTTAGAAAACATCACTTGTAAATCAATGTCGAGAAGGGTACCACTTGTATACTTTGTATACTGACTCGAAAGAGTATTCTATGGGGGATCAGGTGGATCTAATTAACCCATAGTTATGCACATAATTTATTTATTTTTATATGATGAATTGTAATTATATAGTTGTTGGATTTAAATGTAATGTTGTACATTTAAATCATTGAAGGAAAAAAGTTAGTTTGGGAAATTAAAAAAATCCTGTAATTTGAAGTATTGAAAAGTAGGTGTTACACGAGGTGTTCTCGTATTGTGGGGAAGAGGTTGATTCCTTTTTTCAGGAGACAGGAGGAAGAGCCTTAGATCATCAAAATTTATCCTCTTCTTATTTTTACATCTTCACATTCCCCATTACATGGAGGAAATTTTGGGTCTATCATTGATCTTTGACCTATCTTCTCATCACCCAATCATTCATTACATATCAAAATTCCTTAATAAAATCTCACCTTGGGTCACCTCCTGGTATCCCATCATCTTCTTCTATATGGATGCCACCTCCTGGTATCCCATATTTGTATTCTCTTGGTTCATGTCCTAGTAGCCCTTTATCTTATATATGTGGCTCACCTCCCAGTAGCCCATTATCTTCTATAGTTGGGCCACATCCTAGTATCCCTTTATCTTCTATTTTGGGTCACCTCTGGGTATCCCATTGTCCTCGGTTCTTGGTCCATGTCTTAGTAGACCATCATCTTTTATACTTGGGCCACATCTTAGTATCCCTTCATCTTCCATCTACGAAACACTTCGTAGTATCCCTTCATCTTCTATTTATGGCTCACCTCTTGGTAGCCCATTTTCTTCCATCTTGGGGCCACATCCTAGTAGCCCTTCATATTTTATATGTGGCTCACCTCTCGGTAGCCCATCCTCTTCAATTCTTAGACCATATCCTCTTCATCCATCATATCATCCTTCTATCAAAAACTATGGTAAGCCCACCATCATCCCTAATGTTCCTATCATCAATCCTAAACATCCAATTTCTTCTCCCACTTCTCAGGGATAAAAAAAATTACACATTAGCTTATATGAAACCCAAAGAGTTTTGTCATCAAGCTAAGATATAATTTTTGAAGAGCTCCAAATCTACGAACAAGTAAAATAACCATAAAGTCAAAAATCAAGCGCAATTCAAGAATTCATACCAAAGCAACCATTAAGTATGGAAAAAGTGTAAAAATATATGGATATGGAACTCAATCCCCCACATAAAAAATCCATGTCTCAAGATAAGTCACAGTCACTTATCAAGTATGATCTCATGACGATCATCGAGATTAGAGATAATATCACTCTTGATAAGAAAAAATCCTACTCTCCCTTATCACGTAAATAAAAACATCATTATTTGATCCTATCATGCAGAGTTAAATTTTTGGTCCCAAATTCCCAATCATTCATCTTTATCATATTATCCCTTCACAATTTTCCCTTAAAAAAACCTTTAAAATTTTTAAAAATAAAAAATATAAAAATACAAAAAAATAAAAGGTATAAAGATCAAACATTTCAATCAGGTATTGCATACACATGGATGTTCTTTCTTCCCTTTATTTCCATTCCTTTGTAAGTCATCCACCATGTTCATCCTTTGATGATATTTTGGTTAGTCTATTCGCACTCATTTTGCAACATTTATCTCTATGGTATTTGTTTGACCTTGGTATTTTATCACCTTGGTAAATTAAAGAACGACTAACCTCTTAGAGATCCTATCACTATCTACATATAATAAATTTTTTGTGAAGAAAATTTGGATGTATTTTTTGTCACTAGCCAATGTCATCATCACAATCACTTCCACATCCTTCCATCAAGTTATTTTGGGTTCTTAACCCTTATCAAAACAATAAGAGGGCTGATTTTTTTTTTTAGAAAGCAAAAATAAAAACAAATCAATATATAACTCTCTCTTGGGGTATTTCTAATATCTCTATCAAGGCTATGGATACCGGCCGGTGGTAGAGAAATGTTGTAGCTAGAATCAAATACATCTTCCTGTCGGGGCTATAGATGCCTAGATTTCAGCGGAGTAATGTATGACTCTCTTTCCACCCTCTATTCAAAAATCACCTTTCAAAATAAATCATTCATTCACATTGGCTAGTTTTTCTTCACTTATTATCTATCAAATCTTCCCTTCAAGAGGTAATTAATTTCCACATACACACATTGGATCTCGATGAGAAAATAAGATTAGTATGTTACCAAGTGTTGTTTGGACCTTGTTCAAACTATTAATTTAGTCCTTATTTTGTCTCAAAATTTGTGTGTTTGGCTAATCACATTTTCATCACCAATATTCTAGCTACATTTTCCATATCCTTCCATAACATTCACATTTTTGTTTTCTCGCATTCAGAACATCCATGTGTATAAGATTTCCTTTTTACCATGTTTGAGGGAAACTTTGTCCTTTATTTCAATAAATAATCTTCTACTCCTTTCTATCATTTGTTTCTTGGCCACCTTGTATTGGGGTCATGCTCGATCTTTCTTATCTCTTCATTGGCTTGAGTTCATCATCTTTTCTTCTTTTTTATATATGCGAGGAGATTTCCCTTGTACATCTTTTCTTCTTCTTGTATATATGCGAGGAGATTTCCCTTGTACCTAACCCTACAGGACTTGATCCATCTTTTCTTCTTCTTGTATATATGTGAGGAGATTTCCCTTGTACATTCCCATCTATCATTGGGGGAATCTTTGCATATTCATTTTTCCGTACATAGCTTTAGAAAACATTGAAAATCCAAAAACATTGGTAAAATTTTCAAAAAAATAGAAAAAGCACAAAAAATTGTTAAAAATAAAAAAAAATAGTAAAAATCAAGAAAATCCTTTTTTTTGTAAATTTTCAAAAATTGTTAAGAAACATGCACAAAATGAAGTATTCATCGATGCATTGTCCTAAAACATTGAAAATTTTCATACAAAACATCTTTCTTTGGTCCTTAATTGTTCTTGCATATGATTTGTGGATCATCTAGATCTACCTCCATTAACAAAGCTAGTTTTCTTACTATGTTTGTACTCCCTTACACAATGAGTTGCTTGGTACTATTTCATAGTGCACAATTGATTTTTCATAGTACCCTTGTGTCCTCTCGTATATTCAAATCATATATATTCTTCTTGGAGTTCCATTTTAACCCTTAATGTTAATGCGAACATTTGAGAACCGAATATCGATAACAAAAGCATTGGTGGAACTATCTTAAACATTGTTTGTTTGAGTATGTGTGTTTGTACTTATTTCCCTGTCAGGTTAGCTTGTTTAATTTCTCATACTACATTACTTTATGTATGTTTCTTGGAGTTAGTGTTTTAGCAATGAACAAATGTTAGTATTATAGTTTTTCATGTTATTTTACACTTTTGTTGTATGCTTATATTATAATAAAGATTCATGATGTAGATCATAAAAAAATGATGAAACAAAGTTTTTCTTAAGATAAGCTGGATGAAAGCTATTTCCATTCTCTTTATCTCCTTTCTTCATCATTATCATTTTCTTCTTCAACAACACCTGGGAAATGGGATTATTTTTATCCCCCTCCCTCTTGTTTCCTCTATCCATTGAAACACATATGATTTTCTTTCCCAATCATTCAAATTGTACACTCGTCTCTCTAGGCTTGTGTCAAATATTATTATTTCCTTATTATTTTTTATCATCAATCGACCTCTTTCATCACCCCATTGACACTCGAGGGGGCATCCTTCATTCTACTAATTTTTCTTCCACTCCTTCAAAATTTATTTGTCTATAATTGTCTACTATCTTTGAAGTGGCGTCACTTATACCACCCCAAAGAGGGGCAAATGTAGACACCTAAAATCCTATTATGCATTTTTAATACTCGATCACACTAATTACCCTCTTTCCCATCATTTTTGTTATAATTAGTGATTTTCTACTAATTAACTAATGTTTCCCTCCATTTTGGTCAATTAACGACACTTCATTAATTAACTAGCCTTTACCCCATTCCGGATGCCAATTAACGACACTTCGTTAGTTATAATCCTCTTCCATCAATTAATTAACTATTATTAGTTAATTAAGCCTTTTTAACCTTGTATTTAATCAATAAACCCTCTTATTGGTTAAATCCCCTTTCAAATCATCTAAATCCTACCTATTTCCCTCTAAATCACCTCTAAATAGATTTCTAAGATTATTCTAGCCTATTAATTAATCCTAGTTGATTAATTAAATCATCTCCAACTCCCATGAGTTGTTAATCACTTGTTAATTCCTCTAATCAAGCTTATTTCTTCTAAATATACTTTATCCTTTATCCCACATGCACTAGTTTACAAGCTTCTCCCAAATTGGAAAGCTATATAAAGGACCCTCCTACCTTATTTCACACCATAACACACTTTTTCTAGTGATTACTATAAGCATATGATAAGAGCCTTCTCCATTGTTGGAATAGATACTTCATCTTTACATCCATTCTCTCATATTTGAGTAGTAAAGGAAGATCTAAACATGGCTTTGTAGCCATTTTAGTGAGATCCTTTCCTCATCTAGAGACAACAAACAAATTGATTGCTTATGATCTAAATAGGTTCATAATTTGATAGCAATCATACATTTACAAGAGTAGGAATGGTTTAACATTAGATGTTCATTCATGTTTATGCATTAGAATAGTTATTTACTTTAAGCTCTTATCATGATGTTAATGGTAGATTAGATTTTCTTTGAGACTACTAGGTTTTCGGTTCATTTCAATAACATAACAAGTTTAGCATAGCTGTACTCACACTATCATTTCTGACCTAAATAACATCCGAGCTAAGCATACAAACCTTGTACGTGCTTCTAGTGAACACATACCTCATAAACCAAGTTTTTAGCATCCCGAATCCACCTTAAACCTCTTTGTGAGCTTCAACCATAATTATTAGACACTACCAATAAAACTCCATGTCCCTTACAGAGCCTCACTTCACCAATCAATCCTTTTCCATCAATTCCACTTAACATTAATGACAAAACCAATAACCGTGGTTTAACAATAATGCTAATCATTGTCGTTGTGAGTCTTCAATGATGATAATCATCTTCTCTCTTTTCTGGAGCAAAGGGATAATTTTAATAATCTCTTCTATGAAGGAAGAAAAAATCCACATAATTAGTCCATTTTGGATGAAGAAAAGGGTAAAATTGATGGCGTTTATTCATATGGGTCATCATATTGAAAGGTAATAAAATTCCTAAAGGCCTAGTTTCTCTTGAAGATTTATTTGACAAACATGACTTGTTTATCAAAGAGAAAACAAAGGAATACTCTTATTGCATCACTGATTTTGAAAAGGATAACATTGGAACTCAAAACAACCAAGAATGGTGAACATTGGAAATTATTGTTCATCGAAGAAAAATGAGCTTTGTCTTGTTGTTGACAAGGTATTCTAATGTTCTAGCATATTGTTATGATGAGTTGAAATATTTCAAGCCTGAATAGATGCACCACTCCATACCTCTCAAGCCCAAATCAAGCCATTTTGGAAGAAGAAAAGGCCACAAAACCCTAATATTGTTTTAACCATCAAAGAACTTCTAAAAATGCTAAATGCTAGAATCATATTTCCTATTCACCACTCTACATGGGTTGTTAACATTGTCTCGGTTCTAAAGAAGAACATATAGATAAGAATTTATGTTGATTTTAGAAATTTAAATATAGCCTCATTAAAAGACAACTATACTTTATGCATCATGGACCAGATATTGAAATAAGTCACTAGATCTAAAATTGTTTCCTTGTTTGATGGATTCTCTAGGTACTATCAAATAGAGATGTCAAAGGAGGATCAACAAAATCGCTTTCACCACCTTGTGGGGAAATTTTTCCTACATTAGACTAATTTTTGGTATCATTAATGTTGGGGACACATTTCAGTAGGAAATGGATCTTTTATTATATAATCTTAAAAATTGTATTTTCATTTATCTCCATGATCTCATTGTCTTCTCTAAAAATTGGGGGATATCATTTTAAGCATCTAGAATAAGTGTTGATTAGATGCCGAAAACATGGGATATATTTGAATCCTAAAAAGTGTATTTTTGGTGTTATAGAAGGAAAAATCCTTGGTCACATTGTGAATAAGGAAGGAGCTAAAATTGATCCTAAAAGAATAAAAGCAATTCAGGGACTCTCTTTTCCCACAAGAAAGTTGAGATTTCATTCATTCTTGGTAAGATAAACTTTCTCCACCACTTTGTTCCAGATTTTTCTAAATTAATGAAGCATATCACTAGCATGATGAAACCACATGAAAGCTTTAGGTGGAGTAATGAAGGAAAAGAGGAATTTGAAGTAATCAAAGAAGAAAATGCAATAGCACCCACCTTAGTATACCCAAATTATGATATAGATGTTATTCTTTATTTTTATGAAGATTTAGATACACTCTTTCAACCATCCTAGTTCAAAAAAATGAAGAAGGTATTGAAGATCCGATTTCCTTCATGATTTATCCTTTGAAGGACTATGAATTGAGGTACAATCAAATAGAGAAGAGTGCATATGTCATTTTCAAGGCAACCCAATAAATTTAGGTTCTATATGCTCAACTATCACACTTTGTATTCACGGTTTCGGGGTCAACTATAAATTCAATTTTAACTCAATAAGATCAAGGCGATAAGAGAGGAAAATGGGTGGCCAAGATTCAAGATTATGAATTGGATATTAGGCCATAAAATTTGGTATGAGGAAATGGTTTATACAAGTTAATGATCGAGGATGAGTCACTCATGACTCAAAATGGAGAATATGAATGCAAATGCTATGATTGCCTAAGAAAGGAATTGCATAAAGTTATCTTTGTAAACACCACCAAAGAGTGGTATTATGATATTACACATTATTGTTATCCAATTTTACACCCTTGCAAATTTTCTAACTTGAAAATTTCAGATTTGGGATGTATGATGAATCCTTAGTGGAAAATGGAGAAAATAGTGTTGCAGAAAGGCTGGGTGGGTAGAGTATTCAAATTTCATCTGGTAGTAGCAATTTGGATACTACCAATCGGTAGAAAGTTTGCTGCTATCGGCCGGTAGCATCTTAGCTACTATCAGTAAGTATAAAGTTTACTACTACTAGTTGGTAGTATATTTGTTGCTATCAACCAATAGTAAGTTTGCTTACTGACCGTCCCGATAGCAAGTTTACTACTACCAGTCATCGAAAAGTTTTTTGTTACTTGGATGCAATAATTTTGTTGCTACATGGCTGCAAAAATTTGCTGCAACTAGCCGACAAAGACACAAGCATTACTACCACAGTTATCAAGAATTTTCTCTCGGAAAACACAAGGAAAACAATGATACTTAGGTCGATGGAAAGTTTTCTACAACCAACCGATATCAAAAGGAAAGTTTTTAACAACTAACCAACACCAAATAATTACAACCGGCCAACTACATAAACATCAATGATAAACCAAAAAATAATGAATGAAGTACAAAAGTAGCTCAACAAATGGTTTAATGAGGTAAGGCATTCATGGCTTCTTGTGATAGAAAAGTACCATTGGGAAATAAATTTGCATGGCTACCCAAACCTCTTTTCAAAAAATTAATACAACTTTTTAGTTGGTGAAGCAAATTCGAGGATTTATCTCTATATAATGTAAAAGAACCCTCATTTTGAGGGGGAGACATTCTAGAATGTAAAGGAACTTTGTCAAATTTGTTCCAAAGCTTTTGTGAGTTGCAAGCCTTGAATTTGGGCATTTTGTACAAGAATCTTGCCTTGTGTCTACTTTGGAATGGATTGTGAATCTCTTTGAGAAAATGTATAATGTGCATATTTTTTTCTTTTTGTAAGATCTGAATTTGTTGTTTCCCATGAAAATGGAGATTTAAATGTTTTTGGATTGTGGCACTTTTGTCTACCTTTTCCTAATTCATTTTCTCTATTTTCACTCACTTGGAATATCTCCAACCCTTGTTCTTGGTGTTATCACCTCCCTTAGCTAAGGATTTATATTTTATGCATTTCTCTCTCTGGTCCCTTAGAATTATAGGATAGTGCCGATAGTCACATTTCCCTTTCTAGGAGTAGTTTTAACATTAGGAATAGGTAGAGGAACCAACCTTCTCTAGAGGTTTGTCTCATTTTCAAGGGTCCCACACCTTAAGAAAATCCCATGTTACCCAAATACACTAATTTTCATCCATAGTTCATGACATATCATAGGGTACTTGTATTTTAGTGATAAAATTTTGACATGTTTGGTGGGACTCGAAGTCAATACTTCTAGTTTTATCAAGTTTGGTTATGTATCCTTGTAAAATTATATCCTTTGGAGGCTCTAAGGAAACACATATGATGACTCCCAACATCAAAATCTAATAGTTCCAGTGGTGAAAGTGTCTCAGTTTATGAGAAGAATTTAGACAAGGTCTAGGACAAGAGAAGGAGTTTTTGAGTACCTACAACTATCACAAGGAAGAGGAAGAAGGGGAAGACAAGTTCAAAGATCACCATCTCCACCAAATAGAAATCTTTCAACACCTCCACCTGGTAGGCCCTTCTTGTAATCCACTAGAGTTCTTAGGCCCATCATAATGGTAGCACAACAATAGAATCCAGGATTTGTCAATTTCATTGGCAACAATCCACTTGCTCTCAATGCAAAAATCCAATTCCAAAGAGGCAGCACTTTGAAGAGTATTCCATTCTTTACTAGAGAGAATCACACCACTCTAGCTGATCATATCCAAGAAATTGTAAATGTGTGTGCAATCCATGAAATTGTTGACATGGATGTAGCTGTGAAACTTCTAGAATCCTCATTTAAGGGGAAGGCTATGCGGTGGTTCATAAGTCTGACAATAGGATCAATTCAAAATTGAAATCAACTGTGTACAACCCTTTACGATTAGTTTGGAGAGAGAGAGAGAGAGAGAATAAACTATCTTTCTTAGAGAACTTGAACACCATAAAGAGGGCTCCAAATGAACTCATGGAAACTTCAAATTAAAGTTCTAAAGGATGTTCGACATAATTCCAACCCTTGTAAGACTAACTATTGAAGGTGCATTTATTTACTTCTTAAAATCTCTTAATTCTAATATTGTTGTTATGGTTCAATCTATGGGGGTATAAAATTGTTAGGAGCTTATGCATTAGCGATTAGAGCCGAAAAATATTTAATTCAATCTGAAAAACTTTCTCCTAGACCACCAATGCCAATTTACCCAGAGATAGGAAATCCTAGTTCTAGCCAAACACCTCGAGTTAGCTCCTATCCCTACTCCTAGAAATCAAAATTCTAATGAGGCTTCTACCTCTTCAAGAACCTCAGTTGAGCTCCAAGAGGTCATGAAACAATTGTAAAATATAGGGAATGAGTTAGTGATAATCAAGATGCAGTAAGGACAAAATATTTAGACCTTATCAGCCTCAATACCAACCAAACAAGCCCCCATATCAACCCAATAAACCTCCTTCTCAAGCTGCAAATCATAACTAAAGCCAATTCCCTCATGTTAGGCCATTCTAACCTTATAATTCTAATGTTTCCTCTTCATCTAAGTATCTCTGTTTTGCATCCAAAACAATTTGGTACAAGACTACAAGTTATGTTTTCCTTTTGGTCAACCACATAACCAAGCAAAGATACTTCAATGGTTCCCTAAATTAGGATTTAATGGTGAAAGGTGCTTATGCTTCCCAAGAAATAACTAAAGAAGAAAATTAGTAGCAAGAAAGCATTTAGAGGTACCTCAAAGAGACACTTCACTCATGAATTGGAAAGTAAAGGATTTATGTGGGATAAATAAATCTCTTCCTCAGGGTGTAACAACAAACACAAGATCCAAGAAAATAGCTATAGAAGAGGGAAATCATCAAATGCAAGTCCTCAACCTTCTTCAACACTTCAAGGAGTTGGTAGCTCAAACACAGTAATCCCAAATTCACAAAATCGGCCTAAGGTACATTTTGTATCATCTCATGTATAGGAGAAAGTGGTGGTGAATAAAGGAAACAAAAATAAATCCCAACTCCATTCAATATCATTGATCAAATGAAGAAAACAAATGTAAGTATCTCCATGTGGGAGTCATTGGCAATTCCGCAGAGAGAGATATTTATTGTATGCAACCATGGCTAATTTATCCATCTCTAATGAGCCATCCAAGGATCAAGAGAAAGTCCTCACCAATGTAATGTAGAAAAAGGAGGGTCAAATAAGAAAAAAACATGAAGCCTCCACCATTCTATGTATCCTTGATCATTGGGAATAATCTAGTGCACAACTACATGAAGCATAATACGATCAATCAAGCCTAAGTATGAGCCTATTTTAAAAGGAGGGATATAATTGGATGGGAAAAAATGAAAACTACATGTATGTCCAAATATCACGAGTTACTTAGGATATATCTGTGATTGACCTACCTCCACTCTTTGTCCTATACTTATCTCAAGATTTCACTACTAAAATTGGGGGATACTTTTCAACTGACTAGTCCCACATGCTCTTCAGGACCAAATATAGAGCCAAAGCCACTATCATATTAGAAAAAATTACCACATAACACATTGAGCCTTATGTGTTAAGCCCTATCAATGATAATTGCATGATTTTTGATCAAGAAGATTACCCAAGCACGCATGAGACAAAGACTAAAATTGGAGGCATCCCAGATTTGACACTTGATAAATGGGAACACAAATGACATGGCTATGATCCATATAAAGAAATGGAGGAGGATGAATTGGGTATCTATTGTTTGCATGAAGAAAATGCACCTCTTTTTAGTGTCACCAAACTATATGATCAAGATGAGAATGAAGTTTGGTAAATGTTATTTGATGGTTCAAGGGGCAAAAAGGTGTAGGAGGAGGATTATTTCTCATTTCTCCCAAAGGTATCAAATATTACTCTTCTTTCATATTTTAGTTCAGTTTCTTGAATAAAAAAACAAAGTATGAAGAACTTATCCATGGATTACACTAGGAAAAAAAAAATCAAGAACTTGCAAACATTTGGGGACAGTGAGTTGATTGTAAATCAAGTTAAATCACAAAATGTAGCCAAGACCAATCTTCTTAAGAGATATAAGAATAGGGTATGGGATCTCATAGAATATTTTGAAGCATTTAACATCAATTCCATACCAAGGAAGAAGAACGAAGTTGCAGACAATATTGCATAAATTGGGGCAACATTTGACATTGTTGAAGATATTAAGAAGGAAAAAAACAACCTCATATCAAGGTGGTAGTGAGATCAGCTGTTCTAGATAATAACACAAGTTGGTAGGTGTTTGAAAGTGACCAAAAATCATCAATTCCTTGGAAGAAGAGGCTGATTTCTCTTCAAGAAACTAGGATAAATTGGAGAATCAGTATGGAGATCAAGTGGTCTAGTTAAGAAAAACAAGCTACCTAAAGGACTAGTGACTCCGGAATCAATATTCAATCCCAATGAACAATTTTGGATAGAAAAATCAAACATCATGGTCAAAAGTGAAGATTCAGAGTCTATTTCAGTTGGTGAAAGAAAAATTCTTTGAATTGGCAAGGTAAACACTCAATAAGAAAAGCATGATTTTGTACAATTTTTCAATATTTTCCTAATATATTTGCATGGATCTATAAAGATCTTAGGGGATTTGATCCTAGTTTATCACAACATACTATTGAACTAGATTTCAAGCTAAACTTATCAGGTAGAAGAAAAGGCCAGTAAATACTCACATAGATCCTCTAATGAAGAAATAATTGAACAAGTTGATTGAGGTAAGTATCATTATCTCCATCAAGCACTCATCCTAGGTTGCAAACCTTGTGTCATTTTGGAAAAGGAATGGGGAAATCAGGTTGTGCATGGATTTCAAAGATATAAATAGAGCTTCCCTCAAGGATCACTACTCACTTCCCTCAATGGATCATATTTTACAAGTATTATCCAGTTTGGATAGGTTTTCACTTCTGGATGGCTATTGAGGTTATAACCAAATCACAGTGAGAGAGGAAGATCAATTCAAGACAAATTATCACCAAAAAATGGGGCATATGCAATTTGTCTTATCTAATGCTAGATCTACGTTTAGATCCATAGACATGGCATTCAAGTGGCTGATTAAAAAGATGGTTCTTATGTACCTTGATGACATTATAATATTTTTCAAGAACACAACTAATCATATTTCCCATCTCAGGAAAGTGTTTGAGAGATGTGGATAGTTTGAAGTGTCTCTGAATTTGAAAAAATCCATATTCCTATCTCATGAGGGAAATCTCCTAGGTGAAATTATTTCAAAAGATTGATTGGCTATCGACCCATAAAGACTTGAAGACATTTTGCATTACATTTTCCAAGTCATAAGAAATCTCTCCAAATCTTCTTGGGGAGATTAAAATTTTTTAGAAGGTTTGTACTTACCTTTTCCAATCTTGTCAATCCATTGACACTAATGTTGAAAAAGAGCATGGAATTTAAATGGATAGGCTGAGGAAAAGACATTTTTAAGGCTATTAAGCAATCAATATCACAATCACCAAACCTTATCAACCTAGACTTCTTAAAGGACTTCATTTTGTATGTTTTTGGTGGCTCAGACACAATTTCTGCAATATTGGTAAAAATGAACAAGGATCTGAGTAGCCTGTTGCATTCTTCAATCAGATCCTAGAGGACTATGAGGTAATATACTCATTCATTGAGAAGCATTTCCTTGTTATGATAAGGATCTTACGAAATATAGACATCTAGTTTCAAACAAAAAAATCCATTTGTTAGTCTCACATGCCGGTGTGAAAGATTTCCTCTGAATAGAGATTTAAATGAAAAAGAGTTGATTGGATTATCTAGGTAATGGAGTATGATATAGAGATCAAGGTAACCAAACTAGTTAGAGGACAGGGCTTGTGTGAAAAACTAGTTTTAGATCAACATGTAGGTTCAAAAGATGAAGAAGGGGATGTTCTAGTGCTCCATGGTGATCAAGAATAAAAATCCATTACTATACCCACACCTTGCTAAACTTATAATATCATCAACTTCCTCCAAAAGGTGAGTGCCCTCAAGGTTTGAAAAAATACAAGAGAAGTTATTTCAAGTTTCATTGTATTCCATATGTGCTTGTTGACCATATTTTATTAAAAAGGAATGTGAATGGAGTCCTCTTAAGGTGCATTGCAATAGATCAAGTTGATAATATATTACATGGGTTCCATGATGGGGAAGCTAGAGGCCATTTTGCTCCAAGGGTGACAACTATTAGAATCATGAAGGCGGGTACTAGTGGCCTAACCTTTTCAATGATTTCTATGCATGGATCAAGAAGTGCAAGAAATGTGCATTTTTCACAGGAAAATAAAAGTTAACAAATTTTCCACTGCACCCAATCTCAGTTGATCAACCATTCATGGAATGGGGATTTGAATTCATTAGAGTCATCAATCCGAACTCAAGTTAAGGCCAAAAATGGATCCTCATAGCCACAAATTATTTCACCAAGTGGATAGTGGAAGTTTCACTCAAGGAAGAAAATGAGTCTAGCATACTAGATTTTTACGAGGGAATTATAACTAGGTTTGGTATCCCATCCACTATCATATCTGATAATGCTTTAGCATTCCTTGGCACTAGAATTTCTGATTGGGCTATTAAGAATGAGATATACTTGAGAACTTCATCAAACTATTACCCCCAGGGTAATGGACAAGCTAAGTCCACAAACAAGAATCTCTTGAGAATCATAAGAAGGAATTTGGATGAGAACTAGAGGACTTGGCACACCAAGTTGAAATCAGCCTTATGGGCTGATAGAATCACACCAAGAGATAATCCGGTAGCTCTCCCTATAAGATGTTCTATGGAAAAGAAGCAAGGCTACCAATATTGAATTTCCAACATTGGAGCTTATCAAGAATATGGAATTTTTTGAATTTGAGGCCATGGAAGTGAGGTATGAAAAGATCATGGAGCTTGAGGAGCTCAGGAATCAAACTATGCGAGAAATGGAGAAATACTAGGCCCATATTAATATGAGATTTGATCAAAGGGAAAAATAAAGGATCTTCTAGAGGGAGATTTAGTTAAAATGGGATGCGGATTAGGAAAAACCAGGTAAGCACTCAAATTTGATGCAATATGGAGTGGTTCCTACATAATCTCGTGGTGCTTGCTAGACAAACAATTATTTCTAATCACAAATTAGATGGAGAAGAACTGCATATCCCATCCAATGGAATCTATCTAAAGCATTGTTATTGAGGTGGAGTCTTCTTTGTACATATTAGATTAGTTCAATTCCTCCAAGTGCTTGTAGAAAATTTATCTATTGGTAGTTAGGTATGATTTTGTAATAAGTGCTTATGCACACTTTGCATGTTCCATTTGGGATGTGTATGTTTTTTTTGTTTGTACATAGTTGTGCATTTTGATGCCATTACAATTTCTAATTTCAAGAAATGTCTTATGATGGGAAAAATCAGTTTCCAACTCAAGCATTTTGAGATCATAGTCAACTCCATGTAGTTCTTCATATCAATTAAGGAGTGAATTTTTCAATTTTCATATCAGTTTCGATTCTCAGTGAATCCATGCCCAATGGATGCTTTAAGGCCATTGATATTTTTAATCTAGCATGAAGATTTTCTTGTGGGTCCCCAAAATTTTATGCAATTTTACACCCCAATGAATTGGATAAATTGTGAAATTCAGATTTGAGTTGGATGATGAAGCCTCAACAAACAAGATGGAGAAAATAGTACTATGGAGGTTGGGCAGGTAGAGTATTGAAATGTCATCGGCAAGAGTAATCATGTTACATTTCTACCCATTAGTAAAAATTTTATCACACTTTTGATCGATGTAGCAGTGTTGGCTCTACTTGGATGGTAACATATTTTCTACTACTTAGCTAGTAACATCTTTGTTGTTACCATCTGGTAGCATCTTTCCTACTACCATATGGTAGCATCTTTACTTTACCATTTGATAGCATCTTTGTTGTAGGTTGGCTGGTAGCAAGTTTGTTGCTTCCATCCAAGATAAATTTTGCTTTGCTAGTGGTCGGTAGAAAGTTTGCTACACGACAGGTAGCAAGTTTGTTGCAACTAGCCACAACAAGTTTTCTTCAAGTAGCCAACAACAAAAATTTACTTGCCGGCTCATAGCAGAATGTTGCTCTTGACCAACACAAGGAACACAATGCTATCGACTGATGGAAACTTTTCTATAACCGACCGACATCAAAAGGCATGTTTTTGGCAACCGGATGACACTAAAGAATGCATGCAACCAAAAACTACAAGAACATCAATGATGGGCCATACGATAATGAATAAAGTACAAAAATATCTCAACAAATAGTTTAATTAGGTATGGTGTATATGGCTGCATATGCAAGTAAAGTACCATTGGGAAGTGAATTTACATGGCTGCCCATATCTATTTTAAGAAAATTAATGCAAGTTATTTATTGGTGAAGTAAATTTGAGGATTTATCTCTATATAATGTAAAAGAACATTTATTTTTAGGGGAGACATTCTAGAATGTAAATGAACTGTGAAATTTATTACAGAGCTATTATGAAATGCATGCCTTAAATTTGAGCATTTTGTAAAATACTCTTTCCTTATGTCTACTTTGTAATGGATTGTGCATATTTTTGAGCAATAAAATTTGTGTTTTGTGGCTTTTCCTACCCTAGCTCAAGTTATATTGCACTCCTTTCCTTCTATTTCATTTGCAGGTATATTGTGCATATTTTTTTCTTCTTGCAGGATCTGAATTTGTTGTGCCCCATGAAAATGGAGGTTTGAATGTGTTTTGGATTGTGGCACTCATGTCTACCCTTTCCTACTTCATTTTATCTATTTTCACTCACTTGGAATATCTCCAACCCTTGTTCTTGGTGCTATCACCTCCATTATCTTAGGATATATATATTATGCATTTCTCTCTCTCTATTCCTTGGAATCATATGATAGTGTCGGATAATCACATTTCCCTTTCTAGGAGTAGTTTTAGCATTAGGAATAGGCACACGAACCAACCTTCTCTGGAAGTTTGTCTCATTTGTAAGGGTCACACACCTTGAGACAATCCCATGTTACCCAAATAAAATGATTTTTCATCCATAGTTCATGACATATCAGAGGGTGTTGTATTTTGGTGATAACAATTACATCACCTATAGAGAGTCCCGGACACACCTTGATTACAAATAAAGATCAACTCTCAAGCTGAAATCATCCGGTATGTTTCATGGAATCCTTTTTGTATAAGATAAGTTTGGATTGATGTTTCCTAAGATGTTTTGAAAAAGAGAAAAAAAGTAAGTTGTTGAAATCTTATCATGACCAAGATTGTGGTGGAAATTTTTCCACCATGATGACTACAAAAACAATCCTCCAAGGAAGTTACTACTGGCCTACCTTATTTACAAATTCTCGAAGTGGGTTTCTAGGTGTGACCCATGTCAATAATTTTTAAGAAGACCCTAACTTGATGCACTCCCTCTTCAACCAATGGTCATAGAGGAAACTTTCCGTCAGTGGGGCTTGGATTTCATTGGTGTGTTGAATCCCCAATCGAGTTCAAGACATAGCTAGATACTCATAGCTATGAATTAATTCACCAAATGGGTGGAGGCCATCTGTGTAAAAAAAAAAATCTGAAATGATATGCAATTTTCTTAAGGTGAATATCATTGTTTGTTTGAGAATAGCCTAATAGATTGTAGTTGATAATGTAATATATTTATCATAATTGGAATTGACCAAATTTTGTTATAGCTATGGAATCTCTCTGTCGTATACATCAAATATAACCCACAAGAGAATGTTCAAGTTGAATCTAGCAATAAGAACATTGTGACAATTTTCCAGAAGCTTATTGATCAAAACAAAAGGAATTAGCACAAAAATATATATGATGTATTGTGGGTGGATATGATCACTCCAAAGAAGGAAATTGGCATGTCTCCATTTCAGTTCCTTTATTGGATTAAAGATGAGATTCCTGTCAAAATGAAGTTTCTGCTCTTAAGTTGGTCATGGCAGTTGAAGATGGTCAATTCCATGATTCTCTTGATAAGATGATCTTGTATTTAGAGAATATTGGTAAAGATAAGCTGATGGTGGTTGATCGGATCGGGTAACATCAAATAAAAGTGAAGAATATTTTTGACAAGAAGGAAAAGGAAAGAGAATTCCAAGTTGGTGATCTTGTCTTATTATGGGATGAAAGAAGAGATTATAAAGGAATCCATGGAACATTTGAATCATTATGGCTCGAACATTTCAGATTTGGGAATTCCATGGAGAAAAAACCTTTCATCTCTCATATCTAGTTGGTACTCATCTTGAATAGCCTCGTAGTTGGAAATATTTGAAACTTTACCAACAATGAAAGTTGATTATCCCCCATTTGTACCATAAGTGATTTCAGGTTATGTGTTTCCCTTTCTTGTAATGTGTTTCCCTTTCCACATTTTGTGTTTGTTTCTTATTGTGTGTTGTGTGTCTGTGTTCAATAAATAAAGTTTCATTTTATACATCAATTGTGACTCTATAGCTTAATGAATAAGACACTAGCCACGTAGTGTCTTGAGATTCTAGAGTTCATGATTCTCTATCCTCATTGTGTTTGACCTAGAATAAATCCCTAGAAATATCTAGCTATTGTGATGAAAAATTCAAAAAAATCCCATGACAACCTAAGCCACATTTGAAAATCCTTCTCTGGTCAATGTAAACCCATCCTCCGAATAAACCAATCATTGTATTACCCACATAATGGCCAAAAGGAATGTCCTAATGTGATTTTAAAGTTTGTTTCATGTGTATGGGATGTAATCCAAGCTGATTCATGAAGGTATCTAGATCCATGAAAAGATAAGTACCTAGGAGGCCCAAAAAGGCCTACTTTATAGGATTTTAACACCTTGTGAGCACCCTATGAGAACATACAGGGATAATATAAATTATTTGGGATGTGTCTTATAGAGCTATGTAATGATCTAAGGAATTTTAGGAAATTTATGTAATAAAAATTAGGTTTAAGAACAAGTTATGTAACACCAAGCTACTTATAACATGGTTTAAGGAAATGAAAGAAATTAAAAAACTAGTTAGCTTATTACGAATGATTTATAATTCTCAAGATTATTTGGAAAATAATCAGATAGTCTTCAAAAGACTAAGAAGACCTAATTCATAGTGAAAAGTTTTTTAGGAAATTATAAGGTGCATATTTTGAGATATTGGCTAGGTAGTACAAATGAAGACCTTTGATCCTAGTGGAGATTGAATTGAATGTTTTGGGAGTTTTGGGAATTTTACAGATAATTTAAATGCCAATATGAAATATGTGAGGCCCTCTTCACATCTAATATGTTGGTTCCCCTTTTTATCACCATAAACTTTGGTGGCAATTCCTTTCACCGGTGCACATGCTTGAACATAATTAAAAAAGCGGTTGAATTTAAAATTTAATGAAGAATTGGATATTGAAAATTGTGATAATGTTATAATTAACCATTTTTGAGTTAAAATAATATAATTTTTTCCTATATAACTCCTAAGGAATCTCTTGGGGCAAGAAGACACTCTCAAATGGCTATTTTTAGTAGTCTTTGGTAAAGACAAGCTTTGAAATTAGTTGTGGCACATTTGGAGACCCATGATGTAACTTTTTAACTTTTACAAAATTTATTTGGGAAATGGGGGACACTAGAATGAACCACCATGGTGAGATAATCACGTTTGAATGTTGTGTCACTCAAATTCTCACTTGGGATGTTAAGAAGATGTTATGCACTCACAAGTTTGTTTGGCCCCTTCCTCATGATGGGTGGAACCTAAGAATACTAATAAGGGCTTACTGTCAAATTTTTACCCTTTTCAAAGGGACGTGGGGGACATCAGAATGCACCACCACATGAAATCTCTCCCTTTCGTCACTTAAGGCTTGTAACATTCTCACTAGGTATGATTCCTCAGCACCCCAACTTGATTATGTTGCCCCCTCTCATGAATACTTAACCCCTTCACACATTATCACCCCTTTAAGTCCCTTTTTCCCTTAATAAATGTGGTAAGGGAAATGGGGAAAACCAAAACCCATTTAGAAACTTTTAACCCTACCCTGTCATGCCATGTAACCCGGGTTAATCCAGAATGGTCAAGGATGAGTTAGAAGGTGAGTTAGCTAGGTTAATGTTAAGAGGTGAGTATAAACAAACACTTAGCATTTTTAATCCCTTTTTAATATTTCATTTTCCTTCATTACTACTAGTATTTAGTTATGCTACTAAATTTTCAAGAAACCCTATTGCAAAAATCACATTTTTGCTCATATCTCCTTCATTTTTGCTCCATTTCCCTTGCAATTTTGCCCGTAACTTCTACTCATGAATTCCTTGAAGATGATATAAAAACATTTTCCATTGGTACCCTAAATTTTTATAGCATCCTATTTAAAATTTCAAAGAAAAATCTTTCCTTTTAGATCCTTGCAATTACGGAGATCCAAAACACTTGAAATTTGAAGCAGGAAACCATATGAAAATACCTAATCTAATGAAAAAATTTCATCTCAATCCAACTACAAGAATACATGATTATATTTATTATTAAATTGGCATATGAGCCTTACTAAAAATAATAAGTTTTGATAACAAAGAAAAAAATTTGAAACCTCATGTAATCTTCAATTCTAGAAATATGAAAATTGTAAAATTGAAAATCGGAAAATTGATAAAAATAGAAACTATTGAGGTGTGACTTAAAAAAATAGTAAGTACTAAGATCACATATTAATTTCACATACACCTTCATTAACCCATTCCAACACTATTTCTAGCCATCATGAAGATAAAATACACCGAATTTGAGCAAATTTCCAATCTATTCACTGAGTACCCAAATAGAGGAGATAGTGATGTGGCACACCTAGACTTGGAACATTTGAATTCAAATATGTTGAAGGAACCAAAATGGACTATTTAGGATAATTGTTCACCGGAGGAATCTTAAAAGTGAGAGGAAATATCATTTCTATGTAGAGCATTGAGTTAGTTATAGCTTGTGCAAGACATTATGATATTTTAATGAGAATTATCTCTATTGAAGAAAAATACCCACTTACAGTTCTTACACCAAAGGTAATCTTAAAATTCTTGAAAATTCCTACCCCGAGTAACATGGTCATCATAATGCAGGAGTTGGCATCCCAATAATGGTCAAAGATAGACTCCTACCTTTAAGGGATTGCAATTGGTTCATGGCTCAAACAGGGGACAAAACCTTCTCATATTCCCAAGACATTCTCATAGAGTGAATTCCATGAGGAATATTTAGATGAATTTTTCTCATGAAAAACCTAATGTGTGAAAAACAAATAAGGGAATTTCATGAATGGATGGAATAATTCATAGTGGTGATCACCGAAGGAGATCAAATGATTGATTGGGGTAAAATCATCAACATAAATATTCATAGGAAATTGGATCATTTTTTCATCACCAAGAGGTTCACTATGACCTCTTACTTGGTGTATTCCCTCGTATAAAAATGACCTTCAAAAAATATATTTTTCCAAAATGTCTCTTAGAAGGCCCACACATTTGAAAAGTATTGACAAATCAATTTTAGGAAAGTAACTCACATTTCACAAGAGTGAATGATGCATTCACTATGTACCTCATCCGGTTTATCAAAGGGAATATTTAATGAATAATTTCACCTGAAGCAAAGGAGGTGATAAAAAAATATGGGGGTTCATCAAATAGTTCTCCATATTCACTTAGCGTAGGGTGAGTTTATTTGATCCCCGCCCCTCTTTTTGTTTGTTGAGGTATCCAGGGCCATAAGATTTTCTTGATTGAGTTGTGCATATAACTTACCCAAGTCCACATCAAATGCAAGACATTGAAGAATAAGGGTGTTTCTTTTCCTATCTCCTTGGGAATTTACTTATGCAATAATGCATTTGATGCTTCAAATATTGAGACCTCAATTATTTCATTCAGCTTTCACTCCTATGTGAAAAGTGCCAACTTTGATATCGAGAAGATCCTGAATCCTTTTTCCTATAAAAATCACACCACATCCCTAAAATTTAAGACTTATTGGTCAATTATGTTGATGATCGGGAAGTCGGGAAAAGGGACCACATGAGGATGTCAATAAGAAAAATGAGATCTTTCCTATTTGATTGGTTTAATCAAAGTATGCCTAATGATGATTCAATGATTTTTATCCTGAGTACAAAGTAGTACAATATTCACCTCCTTCTCTCACCTCGTGGACTATCACTTAGTTTAGAGACATTAAAGAGAGAAAAATGCATGTGATTCAAAGGTCCAAAAAGTGGCATAAAAAGAGGAGGACAAATTGGATTAAAAGGGGTATAATAAGTAACTTACTGAGGTAATATTCTCTCTCTTCATCTCATGAAGAATCCAATGAAGACAAAAAATCATTAGAGTCTAGACAAAGGAAAATTACATAATTTGAAGAAACATATCCCTCTATGGAGGTGTATAAGAGATCCAAAGTTAGAGGGGAACCCATTGAGTAACATTAACAAGGAGAGATATATCCTGTGTAATCCCCGGAGAACATGATAGACCCAATTGTCCTAGCAGAAGGTGGTTGAACCATCCAATCCTAGTCATGTTTTTTTCCTATCAAGCACCCAAGGTGTTCAATCTCCTTTCCTCTCCTTTAGAGATCTTCTCATGGATCAATAATTTTTTGGAGAGGATTCAAGAATAGTGTAATAAGTATTGACACCCAACTTTAAGGCCATCTCAAAGTACATCAATACCAAAAGAAGTAATAAAACACATACAACATTTAGGTTCTTCATTGAGGCTTTCACATCTCAGTTTGTAGAGGTTTCCCTTTCATCTTCAAAGGTCATCAATCATGTGGAGGAAATGACACCCAATGAATATGAAATGACAAGAGTCTCTCTATGGCAAGCCACTCATGAGGGTGATGCTCACCTTTTCAAGGATTCTTCATCACAGATCACTACACAAAATTAGGAGTATAAGTAAATCATCAAACAATTAAGGGAACATGTGAGGACCTTTTATTCATAAGTGCAATCATTTATTGCATGAGATTAATCATCTCTGCCTCAAATTGAAGCAATGTCTCCCATCTGAAACTTCAACCCCCCAGTCCATCAAGCAAGATCAAGCATTCATACTGCAAAGAAGGACATGTGACCATTGGGTGAGCATGATCCTTGAAAAAGGGAATGATCTATTTCTTGAGATTATCTCTTTGTTTAGATTGTTCTTGGTCATATATTTGAAAATCAATAGGAATAGAGTTGAGATCAAGAAATATAAATTACATTGGGAAAATAATCTCCCATTGGCGAGTGAAATGAATAATTTTGATTCTCATTCCTTGGTGAGCTCAGGTGTGTTTTCATCTGACTCAGAGAACTTGTATGACATTTTGTCCCATACCATCACCTAGAGGTTTGATGCTCTAAAAGAAGCCATTTCTGATTTTGAATCCCATGAGGAGAATGTATCAATTTTTTTGGAAGATCTTGGCACAAGAATGCATGAGCTTGGTACTCCTCTCAGGGAGAATAATTCCATGAAGAATCTTCAAGATTCATTTCAAGAATTGGTTCAGGAAAATATTTGTGACCCTTTCCTTCAATAGTGATACTTTAGAAGCCCTTGTAGAGATCATAGGTTATATCTCTAATCCTATGAAGAGTTATGAAAAATATTTTAGTCAATGTGGAAATATCAATGCCATTCCTGAGAATTGACTCAACACATTGGAGCATGTGAACATCTTGGAAGATGAGAAAGTTTCATTTGTAGTTTCCAGATTCAACAAGATGGTCTATGGAAAAGCCTCATCATTCAAGATCTTCCGCGGAGGAAGACATGAGTTGATTCTTCATTAGAGGAGGATTATTCATTGAATAGTTAGTAAACTCCTAATCATTCTTCCTCTTTTCCCATCTTATTTATCTCCCCTTTATAATTATTCTTTGTGCATAATCATTAAATTTTTTCCTTTTCACTTAAGTAACTTTCTAATGTTGCATTGTAAAAGTAACTTTTGATTTATAAAAAGGGGACTTATTTTCTCACTTCCTAGGAGGATGGAAATTCACAAGTGGAATAGTAACATGAAGAGTCGTGTGGGGGTAGATGAAGTGTTCCAATGTAAAGATGTAAATAGGGGTGACATCATCACTTCAAAGGGATGGTTATTTTTGTTTTCTAGCTCTCATATCCTCTCTAAAAGAAAGATAAATGAATTCTTCCATTTAAGAGTCTAATACATTCCTCTCCATTTCAAATTCACTCCATGAACATGTACTTGTTGAATATAATGAAATGTGAATTTGTGCTTATGTATCTTGTTCCTTTTTATATGTGAATGGTTTATTCTCATTGAATTCCTTATTATACTAAGGTTTGAGGAAATTAAATCGTATGTGATATTTATTGTGTAAAACCCTCCTTGTTATTATCTTATTACCTCTCTCTTTCTAATTGTTTCCTCCCTTATAGTACCTACAAGCACTTTTCCACAGGCGTAGGGAAGTACTCATGTGTGATCCCTAGTTGAAAGACCACCCCAAGAAATTAGAATAGTGTAAATATTTCTTATTTTCAATAAATGGAGCTTCCTCATTCAAGTAGAGGGAATTAGTCCCACACACTATTGGTGAGAACTCACTAATTTACTCACCTGACAAAATATTTTTCCAACAAAAATATAGTGGTGTTTATGGTTACAAAGAACAGATTTATAAATGTTTCCATTTGATTTTGTCTTCATCTCTAAAATATATTTGATGGTTGTTTCATGGATTATTGTATTTAAAATTTACTTGTCTTATTTACAAGTCAATCAATGTAAATGAATTAAAGTTTAGTATTGGAAAAGAGTTTTCAAGTAAACATATATATATATATATATATATATATATATATATATATATATATATATATATATATATATCCAAACGAAAATGCATATAACCTCTATCCACACTATGATTCGTTCTAGAAAGTGTATTTCTTGTTGCTTCACTACAAATCTTGCATTGTCCCAACTTTTTTGTGATTCCTCACAAAACTTCATATGTGATTTTTTACTTTTTATTCAATATTTACATAAAGATAAAACCCAATTTAGCATTTAATAAATTTAGTGTAATTAATAATTTTGGAAAGCCTTAATACAAATGTCGTAAAAATATTAAACTATCCCGAAATAATGAACCGATAGGAAGGGGAAGACATCAAATTTGATCTTTGTTTGCAATTATTATTTTCCTTTCATTACTTTCATGTGATTTTTATCAACCCAAAAATACATTACTTATGATCTACCCATGTCTAATATATATATTCCATATGTGTGAAATATCAACCTTTTTTTTTGGTAATTTATGTCACATGTGTGAAAGTAACTTGAGAGCTACTTCATTTTTCAAACCATGATAAGTAATTACAAGCTATTTCATTTTTCAATTTATGTCACTTGTGAAATATCAAATTTTTATGGAAAATAATAATACTGAAATTACTCTTCATCCGTCATTAAGAAATTTGGGAATATCATACATTTACACTTTTCATCATATTCAATTGTAAATAGCTCTAACCTTCATAAAAAACTCATCAATTAGTTTAAAGGATCATTATGTGGCTTACCATACAACCAATATTTACATGCATTTAATTTTTGAGTCATATAATACTTAAATTTTTATAAACAACGTGTATCGATTACATACTTAACAATAATATTTCCATTAACATTAATAGTGAGGTGATGTGTCAAAGTAAGTATGTGAGGGAATTACAAGACATGGATCTGGTTAACAAAACCATTAAAGGTAAAATGATCTCATATAATGCCATGTGGTTTCATGCACTCTGTTACTATGAATTAAGAAATTGGGTTTATTAGAGAATGTAAAAAAATCACCACATTTAAAAACCTCTCCCAACACTATGAAAATTCATTAATTTCTTACATGATTTAGGGGTTTTTTTAAAAATGAAATCTAAGTAGTTCCCAACAAGAATTTTCATTTATTTCACCATGGAATTTTTTATGTGTGAAATTAATTCATTAGAAAGGTCTGATTAAATTCATATGTGATAGTTAAGGTTGTAATAATACAAATTTAGTTGTAAATTTTTATAATAAAACTTTGTTAAGAATATTTGGGACAACTAATTTTTTTAAAAAATGGAAAACCTTTTCATGTTTATTGGCTAAAAATATTATATGAAAAGAATAACATATAATATGGAAAATATTTTGTTTTACTCCTATAATGGAAGGAATGTAGGGATGTAAATAAAAAACCAACTACTACATCTAGGAAAGCATGAAATAAAAAATGATTTCAATACCCATCGAATTCTTTTATACTTACAACGAGCATGGAATTTCAAATAATTAGTACTTGTCAAATAAAAATTTGTCAAAATTTTAGCTCTTTTAGGTGGTTGTAACTCCAATATATTTTTATACACATTTCTATTGTTTTTTTACATATATTAAAATTAGTTTTAGATTTTTCCATATTATATATTTAATAAGAACTAATTAATAAATTTCTGGTTTTCTAAAATTTTAGTGTTTCGTTGTCTATGCTCTCCTATTTTTTACCAAAGTAATATAAGGATAAAATCATAAAAGTGACACACATCTTGTCAATTTCCAAGTCTTCTTACATACACATTCATTCTTCAATTTTTCCCCTAGGGTTATAAGTCATTATATCTACCAAATAATGTTAACCTACTACAATCTAAATTTATAAGTTTCCTATAAAATTTGATAGAATATCATCACAAATTTATAATTTATAACTTTACGATTTAGCTATGAAATCAAGTGTACAGAGCATGATTAAGAATCAATGTCAAACTAGGGCATTTTCGATTTGCAAAAAAAACACATTCCATTTTAAATAAAAAAATTATTGTAATTTGATCCCATGTATTTTCGCAAAAAAAATACCAACAACAACCTACATATTTAATAATCGCAAGACGGATATTAATGCTACCATAAAATTGTATCGATCAAAATCAACATTAAGCATGTTCGGAAACCAAAGCTATCACTTCCCAAATCAAATGGCCCGACGTTTACTTGATTTAATAATATTATTATATTAGATAACATGTTCCATATGTCATACTTGATTTATGATGATGATTTACCATTAAGAATGGACGATAATTAACAAATTTTAAATTTAAAAACCATTAATTTGATTAAATTTTCAGTGAATCATTATGAATAACCTAAATGTCATTTTAATATATAGTAAAAAATATTAGTGTATTTTAATTTATATAAGTGTTTTTAACATCATAAATGAGTATACCTATTTTTTGATAATCGAGAGGGATCAATGAATACCAAGTGACTTATAGCTTCAAAGAGTGAGGCTCAACACAATGTGAGTAACATTGATCCACCTATGGAACATAATGTATCTATTATCTTACTCTATGTATAAGAATAATGAAAATCCTAACAAAACATATGGTTTATACATGCTCTAACAAATCAGCAAGGGACAAGTCAAACCCATAGAAAAATGTAAAATATGAGGAAAATATCTAAAAAATGTCTGAGCTAAGTGTAAAATATCAACCCTAAACCAAATTTTCAGTGATATTCAAAAGTTTTAGTGATAGTCGAAAGTTTTAGTGATACACCAATTTTTTTGGGACGATGTAAGTGATATATGATATAAAGAATATTCAATTAATTCGTTGTTTGTTATGGAATTAAATTATTTCATAAACTTGACATACATAAATTTTAAATATTATTAATATAAATTTTAGATGTATTTAATATCCATAGATTTTTAGTTATTATCTAATGTTGATCATATTTTTATGCATTGTCACAACGACCGGCAGTGCATTGTGTTTTGGATGAGACAAATGTTAAGACTTGTTCTTATGAGGTGATAAAATTTCAAAGGTTATTAAACAAAATATTAATTTAAATGATGATATATATGGGTGTGGTATATGGGAACCTTACAAGGGAGGGTGAAAATATGGTTGAAAAAGTGATGGTGCATTATTGGGCTCCCACAAAGAAAATCAAATACAATTTTTTTTTCTCGCAAATCTATATGAAAAAATCAATGGTGGCATAAATGAGGAAAAACATAAAAGATGAATCATCCAGTCATAGACATTGGAATTTATGCATAGGAATAAATCAAAAATGGAGCGATGATCTAATTAAAATACCAAATCATGGACATGAAGGCATTCCAAAATACCTTGTACAATTTTAACAATCTTAATTAATGGATTTTTCATTTGGTGAATAAATTAATGCTTTACATGGAATGGAATTTGGAAATACTAAATGTAATAAGAAATGTATTTCATTGTTATTAAATTATCTTAGTTCAAGATGTGGGTTGTTTATAATTTCTATTTCTTGATACGACATGTCGAGCTCACACCATGTCAATTGTTATACATATTTCATACCAATAGACCATGTTGTTTGACATTTTGATTCCAAAACATGCTCAATTAAGATATCAATTTTGTAACCTTTTGTACTTGTTTGTAATACTTGATGAATTTTGTTTTTTTAATTATTTACCATATTATTTTTCTAATATGGAAAATGGAAATCTATTATGATTTTGGGCATCGAACCAAAGGTTTATGAATGAGTGAAATGTGTCAAAGTTTCTTTCTTTCATATCTTTCTTAGATAAATAATTACACATTTGTAATATGTGTTCACGAATTCATTATCTACAACATTGAATTTCTGTTGAATACATAATAGTAATAATGATAATAATAAACTTGTGACACATGTCATCACTTGATGTGACCATAACTCAAATGAATGTTAAAAATTTCATGTGACATTAAAAAAGTTTGAAATATTTATGAAGTTCTATGTCATGATATGGAAACACATGGCAATGTCATAGTTCACATAAAGTTAAAGGAATTATCTAGGAATAAGAAAACCTATAATTTTATTATTATTCGTAAATAGTTTTGGAGGGACTATACCCAATTACAAGGAAGGCTCACCAACCAGATATAACAATGAGTATACAACAACAAAAGATCAAAATCCAGATGTAACATTGTTACCAAAGGTAACCAAAATTGGGTAACAACAAGAAGCAAAAGAAGGACGTAGCGTAGCAAGTAGACCAAAAAAAGTATCAACTATACAACAACAAGAATGCACAAAAACAACCTCAAAACCGAATTCCACTAGCCCGAGACATATTATTTTTTGGATGATATTTCAATTCTGGACTGAATAGTCTGCAACGAGGTGAAAAGCACCAGAGTGGTTGTGTACGTTGAGTCCGAAGCATCTAGCTACGAAATGGTCATATTCCTCTCTTTCTCATTCCCCCATATAGTTGTAGGGATCCCACTTAGCATAGCAATGCTCCTAACCTCATTTTCTAAGAAATCACTTATGGCTTTAAAGATAGCCAAATTATGCTCATGTCTATCTTTTGCTCTTCCTGACTGGTATCAAGAGAGCTCAACTTCTTGTAAATATCAGAGAACTATTCCTTATCAGTGTCACTCTCTTCCTCAAATTTTCTCTTCCCTTTTTGCTTACCCAACCGCTGAAAGTCCTTCTTCATCTGTTTCATCTCATTCTCTAGGGCATCCAGTCTAATAGGCACTTGAGAATTTTCGGATCCAGGGCTGCATTCAATACTGCATTGCTGATATGAAGCAGGTTTTGGGCAACCTCCAAATATTTGGAGCTTCTAAGGATCCTACCAGTGGTAGGGATGTCAGCTTTCATGGGGTTCTTGGATTTAGACTTGGAAGGGGCGGTAGGAGTGGGAATGGGAATAGAGGAGGTGGTAATGAGCGGCTCACTAGGAGAAAACAGAAAGCCAGGGAACTTGGCAACACAAATCTTGTGAAGTAAAAGGATAAGGCCCTGATGTAAGGGAATAGCTTGGGCATGCTTTTAAAATTCACAGAGCACTGAAGAGAGTTAAGAAGGTAGTGTGGGAAACAGACGGTGAGATCCCTTCTAAAGTGATTTAAAAAAACAAGATGCTTAATGGGGACCATTTTATACCACCCTTCCAATGAAATGTATCTGACCATCATGTTAGTCACTTCGTCATACAATGTGGGGATGGAACTTACCTTTAAACCTACAACAACAAAATCTAGCTCTTCTCCCTCATCTCAGAAATTCCGTGGCCTCGGCCCTATCCACCCTCTTACTGAAGAACCAAAATCCCTCCAAATCCAGGCCCGTAGCCTTAGCAATCAGCTCTTCATTGATAATAATGTTATGCCCACCATACTTAACCCTCCTATCCTTCCACTCCATAGAAAATTGGACCGAAATATTCAGGTCTTGCCCCTAAATTTGTTCAATGAAATTAGAAATGCCTCCTTTGTGCAGGAGGTTCCAGAGTATCTCATTATTCTTCCAGGACCGGGTCGCAACTCGGCTCTAACTGACACAAATCCCCTCCCATATTCTCCTTCTTCCTACAAATTCAGCAAAATTCTGCTCAAAACCCTCGTAAGGGACTGCAATTTTCTTGTATCTGTCCTATTTTTTGAAATACCTCCCATCTGTGTGAGGCTTGATTTCTTTATAGTTGCCGTAGAGAGGGGGATAAATCACACAAGTGAGATCTTTCACTTCCATTAAGATCTGCTCCCTGTCATAATTGAAATTACACCACGTATGAAATTCCATTATTATCCGCATTAATACTTGATTTGAACCTCCTTGGGGATGTTTTTTGCATTATTCCAAATGGTGAGATTAATGTTAATGCCCATATTGGCCAAAGTGTCCAGCCTTATTCCCCTCCCTATAGGTGTGTCTAATAATAATATTCTCAATATTATTACAAATATTTCTAGCTTCCATAATAAAATCCTTGGTGGTCTAGCTAGGAGGAGAAGTTTGGTTTAAATGATTGATAATATTAAGAGAGTCTCCTTCCAAGATTAAATTATGGATATCTAAATATTTTACAATCCTAAGCCCCCAAAGAGCAGCCAGGGCTTCAACATAGTTATTCGTCTAAATCCCCATTTTACCAGCATAAGCAACAACTAAACAACCTTTTTGATCCCTTATAATTCCTCCCCAACGGCCATGCTAGGGTTACCCTTGGATGCACCATCAAAATTGAGTTTATACTAGTTTCTCTCAGGAGGAATCCAGTGGACCAAAGACCTATCAATATTTGAGGTATTCCTGATCAGCCTTCTAGCATCTCCAATCTTCCAATTGGATAAAATGTACTCTTCATCTACAAGATATTTTTTTAATTTTTGGGGGTTTAAATCTCCCAATATCAGCTTTAACAACATGCCCAATCTTAGTGAAGTTGGTCTTGTAATGCTGCTTGTTATTTCTAGAAGATGATATCATTCCTATCTTTCCATATTCTCCAGATAATATGGGGCATGATCAGTTTCCAAAGTCTTCTCACAATGTAGTGTTTAAAAGGGGGTTCCATTGGGTCCAGAATTGGATGAAGTCCTTAGGGACCATCCAGAGGACATTGAACTTGGAAAGGGCATGGCTCCAAATCATGGTAGCATAATCATAGTGGATAAGAAGGTGTTTAATATCTTCAGAATCTTTTTTGCAAAGATGACATCTATTGGGCATGATGAATCCTTTCTTAATCAGGTTATCATTAGTAAGAATTCTACCTCTAAGAACAAGCCAAAAGAAAAAGTTTATTTTAGGGGTTAGCTCAGTCATCCATATTTTGCTCCAATCAAATTCATTTTGGGTATTCACAAAGTAGGAATTGTACTATCTTTCACCGAATAGTCCCCATCTTTAGAATTGTACCAAACAATTTCATCTTTGACATCCAACTGATTCAAGGGAATGAGATCCAGATGTTCTTGAAGAGATGATAGCATAGATTCACATCCATACCATCCATAGAAAGTTGCTTCCATCTCTTAAGATTACCATCAATTTCCATATAGTCTATGACCTTAGTACCATATTTCTGCTCCAGTTTCTCCTTAACTACACCAAATCTTTCATTGAGGCTTCCATTAGACCAATTATCATTCCAGAAAATGATATCCCTACCATTTCCCACTTTCCATCTACTTCCTTGCTTGATAAAATTCCTAGTAAGAATCAAATTGTTCCAGAATATAGAGCCATGAGGAAGAAGTTCAGAATGTAGAAAGGAGGAAGCAGTTTGTTGACCCAAATATTTATTCTTAATGAGATCAACCCAAGGTTGATCTTCCAAGATCAATCTCCACCCCATTTTTGCAATTAAGGCCATATTCATTTTGCTAATGTCTTTTATACCCAAGCCCCCAATCCTTTTAGGAGTACACACTTGATCCCAGGCAACCAGGTGATATTTGAATTTTTCCTCCATTCCCTGCCATAAAAATGTTTGAATCCTGTCAATTTTTTCTCTGAATGCAGATGGGATGTTATACATAGACATAATGTATATAGGTAAATTCTGAAGGGTGCTTTTGATTAGAAAACATTTCCCAGTCACTGGAGAGAATGGATCCTTTCCAACCTGCCAATTTCTTTTGGAATCTTTCCAGTAAATCATTCCAGACTTTATTGGAAACTTTTTTAGTACCCGGGGAGACCCAAATAAGTAGTGGGAAGCACATTAATTTTACATCCCAATACTTTAGCAATTTTATTTTTCCTCTCCAAAGGAGTATTAAAAAAGTAAATGGAGCTTTTTTCAAAGTTAATCTCTTGTCCAGAGGCTGCCTCATAGAATTTTAAAATAGACTTGATTGCCTTAGCTTCCAAAAAGAGAAGCCATTAAGAGTAGGATAGTGTCATCCGCAAATTGCTGATGAGAAGCTGCTTGATTCATGGAGGTAGGTTTGATGCCTTTTATCAGACCATCTTTAACAACTTTGGAGATTGTTCTACTAAGGTCACATCGACCATTAGAATAAAGAGAAGAGGGGATATAGGATCCCCTACCTTAGCCCCCTACTACTGGTGAAGTATCCCATAGGTTCCCCATTAACCACTACAGAGAATCTAGGCTGATGAGATGCAAGCTTTAATAATTCTTCTGAATTTATCCAGAAATCCAAATTTGGCCAAAACTTTGTCAAGAAAAGCCCAGGAGACTTTGTCAAAGGCTTTATTCATGTCAAGTTTAAGAACCTATTTTAGACAAGAAACTATAATTATAATTTAAAACAATAAATTTATACAAAATAGGGACATTATTTCCAAGGCTACTGTAACTAACTCTCAATATGAAAATATGTTGAAGGATATTTTGATCTATTTTAGACACTTTTTATTAAGATTTAAAGCATGATTTCTTACATGAAATATGCATTAAATAGAACATTCCTTGACACCGAGAGTACATTTCATTATCAATAGAGGAATGAACATCTATGGCATTTTCAAGGTTTGAATACTATTACAAGATTTTTGTAGGGATTGGGATAAACCAATAATTATATTTTTTCAAAACTAAAAATATACGAAACTGAAACATTATCTCCATTTGGAAATACTAATAGCCATTGGAACTCAATATGATATATAACTAGGTATCTTTTGATCTATTTTTAGAAATTAGGTGTCCATATTTAAATAATGATTTCTTTAATGGAATCTAGATGAATTAACAATTATAAAAATAATATTAAAATCTAGAACTCCAAGTTTTTATGATTTTATAGAAAACTTGCACAAATGGAATCGGATAATAGTAAAATTGGAATCTATGTATAGAAATAATAAATCCAACAATGGTGGTAATATAATCCAATATTAGTGATAATAACATCCAATCTAGAAATAATGGACTCTAATAGTAGAAATAATGGAATCTAATAGTAAAAATATCCAAATCCAATAATAGAAAAAAATATTCCAATATTGGTAATAATGAAATCTAATATAGACGCTAAAATTCTAATATTTCACCAAAATATGCATAAGTGGTTTTCCAGATTCAAGGGAATATGTTAATATCTATTGAAATGATGGCTTAAAAGTTAATATCAATTTAAAACTAACCTAACATTCTTATAAGTTCATATTAGAAATATTTTTCCAAAATTACTCAAAGTGTTGGACTCAATGTACTCAAATTAGTTCCGCATCATCTAGGATAGTCCATGCTACAATTTTAAATCATGAAACTAAGTAAAAGAGTTTATATTCATCAAATTTTCAAGCATGAAAAGGTTATAGAGCCATGATTTAACAAGATCATATTCATTCCAAGCATTATAAAAATGTTTCAATCAACAAAGGGTTAATTCACATATGTGAGGCACACCACATCTCACTACTACTACACTAGGTACATTCTACACTATTTTTAATCCCTCTATCTTGGTGTTAAAATACATAATAATACCCCAAGGGGGTTGGTTATCTATTCACACTTCTAAAAGAACCTAGGAGAACTATGAGGATTGATCTTGAAAAAGAGTATGTCGTGTAACACTTGGATTGGTTCGTTAGCCAGAGTATAACCAATAAGGGCACCCAAATTCAACCACACACACATGTTTCTCCTTTTGATTTGATAATGCTTTGATGAATGGTTCTATAGATTACTATGTTTTTATACTTTTTTGTAAGTGATTATAGGTCATCTCAAAGTTTTGTGAGAAATAGAAACATACAAGGAAGATCATTACCAAAAAAATGAAGCACATGCAAAGTTGTAAGTCTAGAGTATCAAAGGGTCTAAGTCTATACAATTCCAAATCAAGATTTTAAAGATCGAGTATGGACCTTAAAAAAGTGTATGGTCCCACCCTAGTTCGGGTTTTAATTCTAGATCAACCTATTTCCCTACCCTTCACATATAAATCATCCCTTATTTATCTTATATAATTAATTCTATCTCTCCTTTCATTTGTTTAATAAATTACTTATCATTTTATTACTTGTTGCATGTATGAATGAATTATTTTGATTATGAATTATTAATGTTGTAATTTGATTAGATAAGAATAATATAAATATTACAAAATCTTTAAAAAAAATAATAATAATATAAAATGTTATTAAGGTGTAAGAATTTTGTGATCTGAATCCCGAATTAAATTCATTTCTCCAACTCTAGTGGCTTTAGGGTTTCATAGATAAAACAATTTCGTTTATCTCGACTTGTCTTCGTAAATTTTGGACCTAATATTATGGACCCTTATCATTATCTCAACCACTAATCCAAGGATTCCCATTATGGACTTACCCATAATTCCTCTAAAAAGCCTCTACCATTAATTCTTGTATAAGTAGAGAAACATCTATCACTCCTATCTATGATAACAATGTGCATCATTATAAGTTCCCTTATGTTCTTTCTAATCTTTTTACTCATTATTTATTCCATTTTTTTCTAAAAATAACCAAGGTGATGGGTATCATACCTTGAATGAAAATAATGTTATCTCTAATGACGAGGCACACCATTTTGTGCACTTTCTACAAGAAAACTCATATAATATTGATATCATTATTTATAGTGCTAAGGATCAAATAAAAATTGTTTTTTTCTTCTATTACTAATATAAATCCTCTTGGATCATCTATTATACTTATTTCCATCATCCATGCATCATTAGTGCCTAATTCCTTGTAGGAGTATACTCCCCCACTTGAAGTACTCATGGTAGGGATGGACTATGACTACTATAGAGTTAGTTCCTTGTCAATAAGAGTATTTATATGATAATTATTATGACTACAATTATACTAATGGGACTAAAATCTACAAAAATCATTACTACATCATGCACTTAATTTTTATTTATATGTGGTTGTTGAGTGGCACGATTCCTTTTCATTTCACTTTTATATTGCTTGATATATCTTCTTATTTGGATTTTTGAATGTTTTGTTATACATTTATGTTGTGTCATAGAGATATTTGGCCATTTTTATTGTTTATTTTCCTTTTGATACTAGTGGGTCAAAACCGTGCATTGGTCAAGAGTATACTATGAAGCGAATGAGATGTACGATATCAACCCTTTTTGAGTTTTGGGTCATTTACGGATGTCGATTCATTTGGTCATGGTTTTTTTTTTTAATTTCTCTTTTATGATCAAATTTTTGGCCACTAATATTCAAATGTAAAAGTGATAAAATCCTATATATACAAATTTAACTTAAGCATTTATCATCTAGCAATAACCCATCTATCTACTAAATACTAATATAAGAAATCAAGATTAAATTCTTCATACTTCATATCACAACATAGGGGGCATAAATATATTTTTGAAATATGCACACAAGGGGTTCATCAGATGAAAGTAACATAGCCTACTATCAATGTGGATCACATGAGAAATACTAGGTTAAGGTCTTATATTACATGTATACTTATACAATGCACTAGGATAACTATATTGAGTTTGAAATGTAGTGCAACACTTGGTGACTCATAAATGAGGTGACCACTAAGGTCAATATGAAAAGGATTTATATCTTTTATTTTTAGATATAATTAGTTCTTGAAGTTCTTTCACTAAGATAGGTTAATTATTTAGGTGCATGTGTGAAATCTAGGGTTATAAGAGAATATGAACATACAATAGTGCAATATAGGAAATAAGAAAGAATCATATAAAAATTAGAATATGAAGAGATAACAGTACAAGATGGTAGAAAAGGTTAGTTTATGGGATTTGGTCTTGACCTTCTATAAAATATTGAACCTACACAAAATTTATGAAGAATAGATGATATGGGTTTTCTTAGAATCCTTTATATTTTTGAGCTCTTATAATGAACTATTCTAAGACTAATTTAAGACTAGTTAATTCATCTTTATAAGCTCTCTAATGTTTTCAATTGATCTATAAATTTAGAATACTTGTAAATAACCTAGTTTCCATTTCAACTATGTAAATAATTATATTATTATATACCATACAAGATATATTAATCAAGCCTAGTTAAATCAATAGAATTAGTATATTGCAATTAATATATGCTTTATGTATTTTGGTGAATCCAATCATTTTCTAATCCTTCATGTAGATTAACTTTTAGTGTGTCTCTTATATAGTTAGGCCTTGTGATGTATAAACCCTAGGGTATTTAGGGTTTCTTCTTGACATTAGATATGACTTGTTATAATGCTTTGAAAAACCACAAGGGTTAGTATCACTTCAACAAGGTATAATTCACTTGTAGGTTTAAAAACTATGATCTCTCAAAACCATGCCATAATATATTTTACTTTACTTGTGATGTGGATTATGGTTATACTAATACATCCATACCATGTCATAATATATTTTATTTTACTTGTGATGTCAATTATGGTTATGTTAATGTTAATACAAAATCACAACACCCCCGAATGGCCTGGCTTGAGATGGGGCATCTAGTTTGATTGCAAAACATGGAGCTATCCTAAGTTTGGGACATTCCAAAATGGGATAGCTCTTTAGAGAAGGCCGGTTCCTGATCCTAAACTTACCTATCATAAACTACTCCAAATTGCAAGAAACATTACTTGACTAACTCAGTAATCTAATGCTTCCAAGGAGATAAGGAAAGAAGGATTACATGAAATAAACCTACACTAAGAGTGGTGATACACCAAGAAAGGAATGTTAATAAATTACCCTAGCCTATAAAAAAATTTAAATAAATGAACCTAAAAAGGGTGGTCCTATACCAAAAATAGATTACATTCAATACAACATTCCTGAATGAGCACAACTCACCAAACCTACGATGAAAAAGAGGTATACAAAACCACCTGTTTAAAAATGAAAGGTAAGAAGAAACAAAAACCACGAAAGGATAAAAAATTAACACAAAAATGATTTTAATGCTCCAATAAGTTTTACACACTACATCATCTAGTAGGGGAAGGCATGAAGCCATTACAGTGTTTAGAGGAAGGCTTGAAGCCCCAAAATAATAGGGGTGCATGGGAGGAGAAAATGACCAACCCCTATTTCTTGTTACCCCTTTACATTTATAAGAAAAAATATTGAGCAAGAGAGAGAGAGAGAGAGAGAGAGAGAGAGATTAAATCATATTTCTTTCTTCAAATCACCTATAAATTCCATCATGATGCCTACAAGTGTAGACACTAAAATTAGGTCACACTCCCCTTTGGTCCCTCGACAAATAAACACCCTTCATCACATTAACCTAGCCATGGGCCCCTTTCACCTCACTAATATTAATTTAATTAATTAAATTAAATTAATTCATTATCCTCACTATATTTATTATTTAAATATCTTAATTTAAATTATATCCACATACACTTCACTTAGACACCTCATCAAGCTAACTCAACCTAAAACCTATTCTTAGTAAGTTGCCATAACTAACTAAGAGTTACCTAAACCCTAAAAATAAATGCCTACATTCCCTCTAACCACATTACCACATGCTTACATGAAGCTTCCAGCCAATCATGTGGGTTAACGGCACATGATCCGAAAAAATCAAGAGGATCTCCCTAGTTTAGTAAACCTAGGAAATTTCACCTTGACCGATGCCGGTTACCCTAACTATCGCCGGTTAAGCCGGAACCGCCATCATTTACCATTTTAACCCCAAAACAACCTTATTCTCAAGGTTGGCAGAAGGTTGGAAAATGATTGGAAAAGTTGGCAAACATTAGCGAATTCCATTGAGAACACACATGCAAAGAAGGAGATCAAACATCTTTTCCTGCACAACCATCCCAATAATGATCTGATCTAACCAAGCAAAGAGGAATGTACATGCAACCCATGCAGAAGATTTCCTTTAGTTGGTGACCACTTGCAGCCTTCAAACCTCTCATCAGCACCTCCAACCCTCACTCACAGGGCATCCAGGGACCGAGAATCCAAGTAAGTAAAAGTTATACTTCTCTGGTTCATTCCATTTCATCATTATATTATCATTTTTTATTTACCTAGTCATCCATTGACCTTCTTCAACATTCCCCCTCCACATATCCATTAAAACCTTGCCAAATCTCTCCTAAATCACCCAATACCTCATCCCGACCAACCAAATTCTTTTTGTGCGATAATAAAAAGGGGACCTAAATCTCGTTACTGTGGCATTCTTAGAACTCCACAAGAATGGCGCAATGGTTACACCTAACCAACGTTGGTCACCCTTAACTGACATTGGTCTCTATTTCCCATACAACCCAAAATAGTGACCTACCCACCTAATTCCCTCTCACCCTCATTCACCTGTGATCTACTTGAGACCTCTGTTAGACCTGCAGAGACCCAGAACCAGTTATTTGACCTTCGGATCCTATTCTAACCTAGCATGTTAGATTAGATCTATTTCTTATTGTGTTTTAAGTGAGATACCTAAATCATTTCAAATTACAATAGGATTTTCCTTATTTACCGCATTAAATTGTTTAAAATAGTGGACTGACAACCATCTAGGAAGTATCACACTTCCTAGGATCTAGCACACACTAGAAGTTCACTACACATATTTTTTAATTCCTTCTAGGTGGTCTTGCTTTGCATTACAAGTAGTTCCTCCTAGCCAAAAGGAATCTCTCACAATCAGTTGTGGATTCAGAAGTCATACACGCACAACAACCCATTAACCAACATTTGAATAGGTATTCCTCCTATGCTGTTACCCTATTTGTTTCAGAATACTTCAAAGAAACGATCTAGAATCAGGTGAAACATTTTGGCACACCAGTGGGACCCATCCAGGGTTCCTTACATTTCATTCATTCCTAGGAAAAATTATGTGTTTGTTTCCCTTTTGAAAAGCATACACATTAATTTTCTTCCTTAGTAACCCACCTTTTCTTTCTATTTGCTCTAAAGGAAACTTTTCTTTTGGTGTAATTAAAAAGAACCATTTCTTCATGTTTTCTGCATTGTAGTGAAAGAGCATCCCTCTTCCTCTTCATCTTTTTGTGTCATCCAACTTCACACTTTGATTTGGGCTTAAAAATAAGTGCATTGCATTCTAATTTATCGCATTAGCTCACATTAATTGTGGGCAACCTATATGCTGGAAGTCATGACCAGTTGATGGTTGACAAATGAATCATAGAAAGCACATCTCTCTCTCTCTCTGAGTCTTTCCAAATTGCACAAATTCAAAACAAACACATATTCTTAAACAACATCTTTCTTGGGAACGCCTGTTAACGATCACACTAATATGAGGATTGGAAGGTACTCCCCAGCTCACTACTCTGTTGAGTCATACTTCAGAGCAAAGCCCGCCACCACCATAACATACCTGAAACCTCACCTTTTAGATCTCCTTCTTTGTAGGAATCCATCCTCACCAAAAATTATATTTCATAGTTCATGTCTCAGTCCTTAAATAACATAAGCTAAACAAACATAATAGAAAAGGCACTCCTAGGATTGCATTTTTCTTAGTGTTTCTACTTGGCTTACATTTTGAGGTGAGAGATCATGTTCTTCATTTTTCTTGTTCATCCTTACATGCTTCTCATCACAACTGGTGTATTTTGGCTTCACCTGAGTGTGCCTAGGCCATATCATCACCATTCTCAAAATTCTGGGTCTGATTCTACATCATATTTTAATTCACAACCACTTTTTTTCATCATTGTTTCAATTTCATAATAACCATCGTCGGCTACCCTCTAACTATCATTGGTCATACCCAATCGACATCGGTTCTAGGTCATTTTGTTAACCTACCCAAAAGGACATTTTATTCATTTTCTTCCACTTTTCACAATCCTATCACTACCATCATTCACATTTACATTGTAAACACCATCGATTTGGCATTCTACCTCGATTTGACCTTTTCACTCACGACCATTTTCTACAAGGTGATCGGTGGTTACCGTGTCGGTTTGCCTTAACCGATATTGGTTAGCTGTTTCACTTTCCAACCACCATTTGGTACCTAATCCACTTTTACCATCGTATTCACATGTTCCTTCTATTTTTCGTGTCATTCACAGAGAAAGCAACCCTACGATCGATCAAGATCGGTTCACATGGTGCTTACCTGAAGACAAGCAAGCGCACTCATATTTCACGTCAGTTGTCAACCATTCCCACCTAGTCCTTCACCACCTTCCATTTTATCACTAGCCATGGATCCCATCCAACCTATCACTATCACTACTGGAGATGAGGAGTTTGCATGACTCCTTGACCAAAACCCTACCACCTTGTAGTTTTACCTTTCCCACTCATCCACTCGAGATGCCTTGGGTCAGTTGATATATGGCATGCCCATATCTATCCCTCCAACTCTCTCTCCCACTCCTGCATCAGCCCCATCTAGCTCTGTGTTGCCCGCATCTACCTTACCCCATCGTTTCATAGCTAGGTCCTATACCCACTATGACTGCCATGTTTTCCATCTCCGTTACACCCGCCACATCCACCATACCTTCGATAACTATCCAAAATGCAACCTCATCTACCCCTAATGTCTTGCACATACCCGTAGCTACACTACCACCTCTGGTGTCGGTGACCCCTACCCCTTTTCAAAATGTGGTACTTTCCATTCCACAATCATTAACCCCCATTACCACTAGGGTTACCATGACCTTCCACCTCCATATACATACTATCAGCCGCCTCTCGTTTCCTCCATTATTCACTTAGGGTATGTACCCCTGTTTCACTTCCTTCTTCCCAATCAACCTACATGGCAACACCATACACTGGAGTGCCACCCCCATTATATGCCCAAAACCAACCCTCTCACGCTATAGGAGGCACCCAATCATCGCAACCTACTAACGACCTAATCAAATTGATGTTAGACAAGATGTAAACATTAGAGGCATTGGTTTCGGCTCCCACAACACTCTTACCTACGACAAGATTTGCAATGAGCCCATCCACCCATCCATTCCTATCTCACCCATACCTCGCATTGGGAAATGCCTAAATTCAATTGTTTCAATAGAAAAGAAGACCCACAACAACATTTGAGGTTGTTCAAACATAGGTGTTATTTGATCGCTCACGATGATGCCTTGCTCTTGAGAACCTTTCCCATGTCTCTGACTAGACCTGCATTAGATTGGTATAGTGGGTTACCTAGACACTCCATATTCTCATTCAATCAGGTAGCCCAAGCCTTCTTGGATCATTTCTCTATCAATATCATCAAGAAGGTTACCATGACTAACCTATACTCCACGCGTGTCAATATGAGGACGAATCTATCATAGATTTTGTCACTCGGCATAGCTTGATCAACCAACTCACCTTTCAACTGCCACAAATAGAACTCATCAAGCTCTTCACACGGGCTTGTGCTAGACATATCTCACTGACCTTGTAGGTCCAAACCTTTCAACATTTGATGAAGCATTCACTATGGCACAAAAGTTAGAGATTCAAGCCATCGAAGAGAAGAAAATCCAATTATGTAATAAGAATTCGGCATTCAAGTCGAATGATACCTCTTCTTCTTCCAAACCACAAACCAATTATTCAAAAGCTAAGGGCACCACTAAAGCAGTGGTACTCAAGGCTAGCCTAGCTCATCCATCAAATTAGGCTACCCCCTCATCTAATCTCTCACCCATCCAGACTTTTCAATTCAGATGAGAGCAGTGGAAATACACCCCAATTGGGGAACCTTACTCTTATGTCTTAGAAAATCTTATCAAAGTCGGAGCCATCACTCTTCCACCCATAAAACCACACATTGGTTTTGACCTTACTTTCCCCATGCCCAGATGGTATAAAGAACTAGAATTCTGTAACTATCATCGAGTAAAGGGTCATAGTGATGGCAACTACATCACTTTCAAAAATATTTTCTAAGAAATGCTCGAGAAAGGCAAGTTAACTGTGGATAATCCTAATGCACCTACTAACCAAAACCTACACATCTTCAAGAAACCATTTCCCAACCATGTCCCTTCATTTGATCAAACCGGTGAGACCTCAACTCATGATACCCATACCTGTGAGGTTCACACTATCTTTAATGACGTACCTGTCACCTCCCAATTACCTCACATTCCTTCCATAGAGGAAATCCTAGCCTAAAATCCTCCTTCGCATCAGAACCAACCTCCCCTGTTCCTTCACCCATAGAGGAACATCTTTCATCTCCTTCATCACCTATGGAGGAGTCTTCCACTAACATCGAGACCATCTCACCCTGGCTTCTCCACTTAGAGAAATTTTACCCACAGTACCTCCTCCACCCATAGAGGAGCACCCATTACCTCCTCCACACAAAAAGAGCACCTATCCATTCCTCCACTCACGGGGAGCTTCCATCACCTTCTAAACCTACCTTAGACCTAGTTGAGATACCTTTTCCTCTTGGTGAGCATTCTCCATCCGCTACCCAAAATCCTGCAGACCTACTTCTCGGCTCTCTTACCCACGGAAGCTAAAGCTAGCTGATTTCCCATCTCTAAGACACATTTTACGGGAATTGCTATTAGGTCATCATCAACTCCACCTATAGATGTGTCGTTCTCACATTTGGCTGATCACTTAGATTATGTGGATAGAGCCTTACTATGGGGATGACTTTTACTTCCCGCCTCAACGCAAATGCAGAGGTCACTGGCTAATACCTCCACTATCTACCCAAAAATATTTTGACCAATCAATCAAACATAACCACCTCTATCACAACTCCTTCCACGACACCCGTCATAACTCAAACCACATCCTTACCCATAGCCCAATCTATTTCTAAACCCAAAACCACACCTACAACATCATCCTCGACTAAACCTATTACCACTTTAGGGGTCACCCTAACTACCAACCTTACTCATCCACCTATCAAATTGGATCTAGCTACATCCTCCAAAGACAACACCACACCTACTCGACACCCAAAGAAGCACCAAACCCATAGAACTCATACCTAGCTACACCCAACCACACTGCACCTGTCTCATCCATCTTAGGATCTTAGCTTCCCAACATGGACAAGAAACCTCCACCCACCAATAAACCAAAAGAACAACATCCCATTCCTTCCTTACAAACCTCTAACCTACCCAGATGCCCAACACAACTTACACCCACATCTACGTGGCATCTTTACCACCCATACCTCCAATACCCTCAATTATTGCTTCACTACCCACTACACTTCAGTCATTATCTCTCACACCCCAAGCACGACCCGCATCATCTACCTTCACAGCACCTCCGTTATCCCCATGGGTAACTCACCCTCTTCCCCCATCTACTTTTCCTTCTAGACCTCGTACACCCACATCACCTTTACCCAAGAAGGTGCAATCCAAAAACAAAACTCCACTACCCCATAATAAGGTAGTCAAAACAACCACACACCCTCCTACCCGTCCATCTACTATACCTCTACCTAAACAAGCATGGCCACGACACCCCAAAACCATGTCAAGACTCCAAACCCATAGCTCGACCCACTCCTCCTCTTCCAAAGACCGTTCTCGATAATCAACCACACCTACACCCAACCCACATTCACTTCCCATTGTGATCCATTAGCAGGGTCCTATGCCAAAATTTTAACCAACCTCCTTAAGACTTCTATCATCACATTACTCGCCACTCAGACCTTACGACCCCCTCAAACCCAAGCCAAAAGGGTTTGATGATACTAAAATTTGTGCATACCATCATGTGCTAGGGCATGATGTGGAAAACTAAGGCCTTGAAAACCATCCTTATCTAGTTATGTCCTCCGGAAGCCAACTTTGATGATGACAACCTTCTCGATGAGGATCCTACTTCACCAACACCCATTCCCACACTGCCCACTCAACAACCACAACCTCCACCCTCACAGCTCCTAGAGCCACCCCAAAATTTGAAATTAACATGGTTAACATCGGAGAACTTGCCACATCACCACCCAAATGTCATTGTGCTCAACTCACCTCACGGGGTTTTCTCCTCCAGGTAGATTTTTTTCCGTCATGTCATTATACCACTCACCCTACACCACCTCCATTTGCCAACTCCCTCGTATCAACATGATTCACATCACTACACATGCTCGGAAGGGTAAGGGTAAAGAAAGACAAGCTGAACCATAAACCAATCCTATACCCAACATACCATTTGCACCCATACCTAAAATCACTATCCATGCGCCCCATGTACCCCATTTCTAATGGCATCACACATTGCACCATGCTCAAACAATTACACCAGTCTCCCCTCAAAATGTCCTTATATGACCTCATCCAAACCTTAGAATCCCATCGTCAAGCTCTCATGGAGGTTCTTTAATATATTGAGGTTTTCCCAATGACCCTACACTTGTAACCTCCATTATCACACCCCATCATGTAGCCTCTCTCACCAAATTACCACCTTCATCTTCACCCCACCCTATTCACCAAGTGGCCTTCCTTAGATTCTCAAAGGAAGAGATCGCACCACACCAAAATGATGACCCACCCTACCCTCTTCATCTTTGTCCACATCGATGACATACGGGTACCGTGTGATGATTGATGGGGTGCTAACATTAACATCATTTCATACCATGCATTCGATCAAATGTGCATACCGATAATTACATGCATAAACATCCGGTCATGTTGCATTCATTTAATGACACTATCATCTCTACACTAGGCAATCTTGTCATCCTTCATGTTCGCATGGGCCCCCATAATATTCTAGAATTGTTTTACATTTTGGAAGGGGAATTCCAATATAACTTGTTGCTTGGGACCCTGGATTCATGTCATGGGTTGCGTTCCTTCCACTTTACATCATTGTGTAAAGTTTGAACACGAAAGATACACATATACCATTCCAGTTGACCCATCACCTTTCAAAACATGCAACATGATTTACCGACCCAATGATGTGCTCATACCTATTAAGTCATCTACCTCCACAACTACTACTTCTTCACCTACACCTCCACTTACCAAAGTATAGCTGCTTACCTTCTACCGCACATACCTCCTTTATTCCTATCACTTTACCATAACCTCCATGGCTGACCCATCAGCTTCCCAATCTATTAACTCTACCTCCGCATCGACCTCCGACACATCATCCATTCCAGCTACCTACATACCAACCATTGATCCCTTGGAAGGTGTTTTTCAATGCCTCACTCTGGGGGAGTACCACCTATATAGTGTCAACACATTCCTTACTCCACAAGAGTATAGAAGTCTTCACCAACACCCTCACTACAATCACCACATTGGATAATGCCTCCTCTATGGTCCTCCTCACCTTCGTACTAGTCTCACCTATGGGGGACTTGATACTACCACTTACACACCCAAACCACCGCCACAAACTCACCCCTTTTCCGTTGACTTCCAATCACTTACCAATCACCATTTTTCCCACACCTTCCTACATCGATGTGCATAGAAGGGTTTTGGTTTTGGATTTTATGAGTAAGGCTGCCATACTGTTATTCCATGTACCACCTACAAACATAACGACCGTAGTGGTATCAACTTTCCTGAACCACCTACCAAACAAGCCCACATTGAACTCATTAAGGACACTAGCTCTTATCCACCTTCCTCACCCACTCCACCTTCATCACCACCCTCACCAATGAAGTTGATGGATCTTGAATCTGTCCCTCCTAACTTTTTTTTTTCATAAACACCATTTCATTGGGGCCTTTGACTTATCAACGTGAGGGTGAGGCCCCTTCCTCTCTTCCCTTCATGTATCCTAAAATGATCGATGACGATACATCTTTAATTAACATCATTCAATGTCAGGATGATGAATCCATACTCACCAACCTTTGTGCAAAAGAATCATATATTCATCGGTTGTTACCTTTTGAGATGCAAACCATGTTGAATGAAGCGACTATCGAGATCAACATTCATACTTAGAATGACCCGCACATCCTAAAGATCGAACAATCTTTAGATCTTGCTGGAGCAGAAGCCATCACTTCTTTTCTCAAGGATCATAACCATGCTTTTGCTTGGTCTTATGCAGACATGCCCGAGTATTGACCACCAATAGTGGTCCATAATATCATCATTGTTCCCGATGCCAAACCCATCAAACAAAAGCCGAGGAAAATACACCTCATATTGCTCTTCTCAAAAGAAGAACTTCAATGCCTTCATTTGTTTCCTTCATATTACCCATTGATTATCCTCATTGGATGTCTAACATTTTCCCTGTCACTAAGGCGATACAGGGGGGACTCCACACTTAAATGGACTTCCGTGACCTCAACCTAGCAAGTCATGCCCTTAAAAATACGGCTTTCCCTTATCTAGTATTGACCAATTTGGTTGACCTTCTTTGCTAGCCACGAGATATTGTCACTCATGGATGGATTCTTGGGTTATAACCAAATCTTTCTTTCCCCAAAAGATCAACACAAGACCTCGTTCATCACCCCTTGGGGAACCTTCCCATCACGCTATCAAGTCATGCCTTTTGGCCTTAAAAATGCTGGAGCCACATATCAGTGGGCTATGACTTATATCTTCCATGATATCATGCATCATATATTGGAAGATTACGTGGATGACCTTCTCGCCAAATCTAAATGCCACTCTGAGCACCTAACCATTCTCAAAACCATATTTGACCATCTCATTAAATATTACATCTACCTTCAGCCTAAGAAGTGTGTCTTTGTGGTTCTCTTAGGAAAGCTCCTGGGATTTATCATTTCCCTCCGTGGTATAGAAGTTGACCCTACTAAAGTCAAGGCCATTCTTGAAATTCCTCTATCTACTAACCTTTGACAACTCTCATGTAGCAACGTTTGTAAGGGTAGTTGCAGATCTATTCACCATTTCATTTCACAATTATCGGATCGGTGCCAACCATTTCATTATCTGCTCAAGAAAGGATGTCTCCTTTAAATGGGATGATGACTGCCATAAGGATTTTGAGCCCCAAAAACAATACCTTCTCCAACTACCTATACTCATCCCCTGCTCCTTAACTCCACTCGTAGTTTTGGATAAGACCAACCCACCTTAAATGGGATGATGGAGATATGTAGAGGTCCACCTTGCTCATATTATCATATATTACCGTCAACCCTTAACCATGATGCCATCAAATGTTGTGTAAAATGATAATAACATTCTTCATCATACACCTTAGTCATGCCCCTAAAAGGCTCCGATACCTTCGCCCTTCTCTCAATGGGGTTTGGATCTTGTCCAAAGACGATCAACCTTTCTACCTATACATATCAGCTACCAATCATTCCTTTGAGAGCCATGCTCACTCATCGCGATGAACAACACGGGAGAAGGTAGTTTATTACATAATTTGTACTCTCTTGGACTGTGAAACCCGATCCATACATCCCAAAAACTTTTCTTAGCCTTATTTTTCGTTGCCACCAAACCCCATCATTACCTACTCAACCACAAAACCTATGTTGTGACCAACACCGACCCCTTGCACTTCATGTATGCCAAACCTTATTAAAATCAGTGTGCCACACACGATGGCTTATTCTTTTGGCTGATCTTGACCTCGAATTCATTCATCAAAAGTCCATCAAGGGCCAAGCCATCACCAACCAATTGGCCGATGCACCTATTTCTGGGGATCAACCCTCTAATTTTGACTTTCCCAATGAGTCAATTGCTACCCTTTCCCTAGATGAACCTCCCTACCAAATGACACTCTTCTTCGATGATCCCAAGTGTCAGCGTTGGGGTGGGGCTGGTATTATCCCCATTCCTCTTGATGGTGAACCCATGCCTTTATTGTTCAAATTTGATTTTGAATGTACCAACAATATTGTCAAACACGAAGCGCTCGTACTAGGTCTCTAAGCCACCTACACCTAGATGTCAAATCAATCAACATCTTTGGTGATTCTCAATTGGTCATAAACCAATTCTATGGTATGTACCAATGTCATAATGAGGTACTTCAAAATTATAAACATCATGTAGACATACTTTTGACCACCTTTCATCGTTACACCCTTGAAAACATCCCACGTTCATATAAATTAGACCCAACAAATTTATAGATACCATGGCACAAAGCTTAGCTTCCAAAATACCCGCTTCACATGCCAATTCTAAAATCTTTGTCACCATACAATACCTCCAATCACCCTCTTATTTACCTCATGATGTTTACTCGATCGGAACCGCTACCCTAGACTGAGTGACCTTTGGTATAAAAAATACTCCGACTACCTTTCTCTCTCATCACAGATAAGACTTTAGACCTTGAAGCAATCGGGTCTTTCTAACTTGCAAGAAATAGAAAGCGTAAAAACATCCCAGATGCAGCAGGTGACAACCATCAAGTCAATGTCTTACCTCCCGATCTCACTCGTAATGGACAATGTGCCTTCCTTAAAAGGTCTCTCATTATGTCATTCTAGGGGGCCTCCTCTCTAAGCGTGGATTTGATGGTATTCTATTATGATGCCTCATAAGTTTTTAAATCCCTTATACCATTAAGGAAGTTCATGATGGCATATGTAGAGGTCACTTTAGTGGCCTTGTAAATTGTAAGCATATTCTTTGCTTGGGATATTCTTGTGAACCCTTAACCATGATTGTTGCGATTACGTCAAATGTTGTGTAAAATGATAACAACATTCCAATCTTCATCATACACCCAGTCATGCCTTACGGTCGCATTTGATACCTTTGGCCCTTCTCTTAATGGGGTTTGGATCTTGTCGGAGAAATCAATCCTCATTCTTCCCGGTGCCATCAATGGATCATCATTGCTACAAATACTATACAAAATGGGTGGAAGCCATCCCACTCATCTCCACAAAAGATGAGAAAATATGTGAGTTCATCGAACTGCACGGTCCACAATTTCGTCACTTTCGGGTAGTTCCAATCTACACTCAATAACAAGATCGATTATGGGAACCACCACATCATTTTTCACTTTGGTGTTCCACATCACCTCATCAGCGTGATGGAAAACAATTCAAAAACAAAACATTGTAGAAACTTTGCGGTGCCTTCTCAGCACATTCAACTTAGTTTCTCATCACCTTATTACCCACAAACCAATGGCCAAGCTGAATCCACTAACAAAACCCTAAACAAAATTCTTATGAAAGTGGTTAACGATCATCTTGGGAAGGATTTACATACGCACATTTCTTTTTCCTTGTGGGCATACCACTAGTATGTGCACTTTCCATTACACTACACCAATTTCTCTAGTTTACGGTATGAATAAGTTATGCCTCTCAAAGTCTAGATCCCCTCACTGCATATCTCTCCATGACATGCTTAATGATGATGACTTTCATCATGACCGTTTAACAAAGCTAGAGTTATTAGATGAATGTCGTCTTAACACTCTGGATCACTTTAAGTTTACCAAAAATGTATCAAACGTGCCTACAAAAACATGTCCATGAATGAACCTTCCAAGTTGTGACCTTGTCTTGAAAGAAAATCAACATGTAACCAAAGCAAAAAAAAGTTAAACGGGGCAAATTTGCTCCTAATTGGCTTGGACCATACATCGTGATTCATACCTATGGATCAGTGCTTATCGTTTATCTTTACTTGATGGAAAACCCGAACATGAGCCCCTTAATGCCTTACATCTTCAACCATTTTATTGTCGATTTGTAACCCTACCTCACTTTTTGTCTCTTTCCACACTTGTCCCTTGAGCGCTATTTCACTCCATACACCTCACCAACAATTAAACAAGAATCATGTGAGAACCCGTCACTTTTTATCTTGTATTGAATATGTGTACCATGGCGCATATAGCATGATTCTCATGGATACTTTTCATCTACCTTTAGATGAGATCCCATGGTTGTTCCACCTTACCTTTTGAATAAGAGTCTTATTCTCCACCTTGGTCTTGTCCATGACTTCAAGGCCTCACATGGGACCAAAATCTCTTGATTCAAAATTGTACTAAAAAGATGACTCCCTCAAAAGGACATCTTCCTCTCGAAAAATTGCTCTTTTACACTATTAATAGACTTCTCCTAGAAGGACAACTATGTAAAGCTCTAAAAAAAAAAAACAACCGAAGCTTCCCGCATCGATCAACTATCTCAACTATAAGTCAAAACACTCAACCTTTTTTTCATGGTCAAAACTTACCCATTGGCTAAGCTAGTTCTCTTTCTCAAACACATGCTACCTATACCATTTGCAAAATTACCCACTTTTCACCCTTCAAACCATGCCCATTCTCATTTTCTACTACCTCAAGGGACTTCTTAGAACTTAGACATTTGGTGATCATGTGACTACTTTTCACCATAGAAAAGTCAATCATGTAATGTCTTTAGGGTCTTACGTTCATCACCTCCACCAAGGTCTGCTCTACTTGGTATGATCCTACCCAATCAGGTGGCTTTATTGCCCCCTCTTATCTTTTGAACCATCTTTGTTTACGTTTTGATTACCTTATACAGGACTTGGTCCTTGACACTTACTTTTGGGGTAATCTCCTTCTTTTGTCACAATCACCCTCACCTACATCATTTTACCTATAATATACCCACACCTAACAAACCTAAACCCAAAACATGCCCAAAAACCTACCAACTCATTTTCATAACCCCTCATATTCTTCCCTAGCTCATGGGAGAACTACATCGGCCTGAGGTCCCTTTTCACCGGGACTATGTAGGCAACACTCCGAGGGCATGGGGCCCTTGGAGGTTAGCTCAGCCATCCTCTACCCTAAATAATTCATCTTCCATGTACCTCACATTACATCACACCTAACTTCGTCTCCCTTTTATACCCAAAATTTGAAATTACACCACATACATAACAAATTGTTTCATATTTTAAACATTATCATAGCATACATTTATTAAACTTACTATTTCTCTATCATCACTATGCATAGATTATACCACATCTCACATATGACCCATGTTATCATTCATTGCATAAAATAATGAATCAACACTTCACCTACTTTCAACTTAACCATGCCTAAACCAACTTTGACTTGATCCATGCCTATAACTTTGAATCGATCCATGCCTATAACCTAACTCCAACCATGCCTATAACATGAATCCATCCATGCCTATAACTTGACTCGAACCATGCCTATAACTTGACTCTATCCATGCTTATAACCTGAATCGATCCATGCCTATAACCTTGACTCGATCCATGCCTAAACCGACTGACTTGATTCATGCCTAACCGACCCGACTCGATCCATGCCTAAACCAACCTGACTCCATCATGCCTAACTCACCTACTTTCCATCCATATCAAAATAATAAATCAACAAATTCATATCTCATAAACACATCAACAAATCAAATCATAGCATGTACCTCATCATATACAAATCAATGTATATCTCAAATATACATGGCTATCTCATCATGTCCATCATCTCAAACTTGTCAACGACGTAGGCCAATATATAATACAAAATGTCATTGGCACGTAGGCTAGTCTCATATATACAATAAAATAATGAATCAATACAAAATCTCTTCGGCACGCAGTAGGTATATGCTCAAAATATACAAAAATCTCTCATACATCCTCACTATCATTAGCACACAGGCCAGTATGTGATCAAAACTCTAAATATCTCTCAAAGACACGCATGCCGGTATATATCACACAAAAACTATCATACATCAAAAATAATACCACATTGCACATTACTCTCAAATTTAACCCTTTAACCCTACCCCTACTTCCTTCATTTACCTCACCCCACCTTTACCATACCCATTTACCTCACCTTTCTTGACCAAATCATTTACTACATCCCTTAGTCCTCCTTTGGGGACTCCTTATTTTACCCATCCTCGGCCTTACCTATGTCGTGACCTCGATATTTGGACTTGGACCATCTCTAGTGACCTTTGATCTAATGTGTTCACTATACCTTACGGCATTGTTACTTGTGTTGTTGAACTATTTCCATGATTATTTATCCCGACCTTACATTTGGTGTACCATAACATACCTAAATGTTCTTGCGCCTAACCTACGTTGTGTTTCTGACCATATCCTATACCTTGGATACTAGAATCACTTCAACCTTGTTTGGATAAACCTATCGACCTTAGATGATGTAGATTTTTCCTGCTCTTCAACCTAGCAGTGTGTTGCAGTTTATACGTGTGCGTGCATTTGACTGTTGCTACCTTTGACCTAGACCCATTACCTAGAATTACCCGAGTAAACCTTTCAACCTTTTTTCCCTCGTGCCCACCTACCTTTTCCTCACATTCACCCTTTTATCAAACCACTCACCGATTCTTCCTTCGGCCTCGTCAATTCCTAGTTTGAGGGGGATCACCTTCACCCACACATGGGGCAACCACATCATATTTTTGTTAACATCACTTACCAATACAAGCTACGTAACAAAAAGGGGCAAAATGTAGACACTAAAATTAGGTCACACTCCCTTTGGTCCCTCAATAAATAAACACCCTTCATCACATTAACCTAGCCATGACCCCCTTTCACCTACTAATATTAATTTAATTAATTAAATTAAATTAATTCATTATCCTCACTATATTTATTATTTAAATATCTTAATTTAAATAATATCCACATACACTTCACTTAGACACCTCATCAAGCTAACTCAACCTAAAACTTATTCTTAGTAAGTTGCTATAACTAACTAAGAGTTACCTAAACCCTAAAAATAAATGCCTACATTCCCTCTAACCACATTCTCGCATGCTTACACAAAGTTTCTAGTTCAATCCATGGGTTAATGACACGAGATCCGAGAAAATCAAGAGAATATCCCTAGTTTAGTAAACCTAGTAAATCCCACCTTGACCGATGCCGGTTAAGCCGGAACCGCCGTCGGTTACCCTTTTAACCCAAAAAAACCTTATTCTCAAGGTTGGCAGAAGGTTGGAGAATGATTGGAAAAGTTTGGTGAACATTAGCGAATTCCAATGAGAACACGCATGCAAGGAAGGAGATCAAGCATATTTTCTTGCATAGCCATCCCAACAATGATCTGATCTAACCAAGCAAAGAGGAATGTACATACAGCCCATGTAGAAGCTTTCCTTTAGTTGGTGACCACCTGCAACCTTCAAACCTCTCATCAACACCTCCATCCCTCACTCACAGGCATCCAAGACCAGAATCCAAGTAAGTAAATGTTATACTTCTCTAGTTCATTCCATTTCATCATTATATTATCATCTTTTGTTTACCTAGCCATCCATTGACCTCCTTTAGCATTCCCCCTCCACATACCCATTAAAACCTCACCAAATATCTCCTAAATCACCCAATACCTCATCCCGACAAACCAAAGTCTTTTGAGCAATCACAAAGGGGACCTAAATCTCATTCTCGTGGCATTCCCGAGAACTCCACAAGAACTGGCAACAGCTTGATTACACCTAACTTTCATCACACCCTTAACTAACATCGGTCTCTGTATTTTCCCATACAACCTAGAATAGTGACCTACCCACCTAATTCCCTCTCACCCTCATTCACCTATGATCTACCTGAGACCTCTATTAGACTTGCAGACCTAGAACCAATTATTTGACCTTCAGATCCTATTCTAACCTAGCCTATTAGATTAGATCTATTTATTATTGTGTTTTAAGTGAGATACCTAAATAATTTCAAATTACAATAGGATTTGCCTTATTTACCACATTAAATTATTTAAAATATTGGACTGATAGCCATCTAGGAAGTATCACACTTCCTAGATCTAGCACACGCTAGGTAGTTCACTGCACATATTGTTTAATTCCTTATGGAGGTATTGCTTTGAATTACGGTAGTTCCTCCTAGCTAAAAGGAAGCTCTCATAACCAGGTTGTGGACTTAGAAGTCATACACACGCAACACCCATTAACCAACATTTGAACATGTATTCCTCCTACACTTGTTACTCTATTTGTTTCATCAATACTTCAAAGAAATGATCTAGAATCAGGTGTGTTGGTTGGATATTTTTCATGCCAAAATATGAGGTTCAACCATAGTACATAGGATTAAATCCTCCTCAAAGATAGGTGAGGCTTCTGTTTATTACTAGCTAAAACATAGCAAAAATAATATACAGTATTCACACTAATCTAACCATTGGGGTTGGGATAGAATCCCAAAATCTATATCCATACTAGGTGGAGATATTACTACTTTCAAAATGAAATGGATTGGAAAGGAAATTATTATTATGGAAGAAACACAAATGGAAAGGAAATGAGGGGAATGTACTTTCTTTTGAGAAAACGAGATCAAAAATAATCATACGAGTTTTAGACAACAAATGTAATGTTTGAAATGATTAGAAAAATCAATATGCTAAACAAGGAATAACTTAAGATTATGAACATAAGAATAATATCCTAAGAAAGATACATCTCACAACACAAAGTTTGCAAAATAGCATCAGCTTCTATTCCTCAAATGATTAAAAGAAAACACAAAGTCTTTCTTCTTCACAATAGTTCTCAATATTCCAAAAATCTCAACCCTTTGGAATGCATAAGCATCCCTTATTTATAATAAAATGAGTTGAGAGAAAATAGGATAAATCCTAGAAAATAGTATTTTTAATGAGAATCCTATTTTTTTACTCTCACATAGGAGACCAAGTCAAAATTTGCTTCCTATGTGACAAAACAAAAATGAAAAAGACATGTCAATTTCAAGATTGAAATGACATGCAACATTATGCCTATTCTGTTTCATCATCTTTATCTTCCTCCAACAAAGCCTACTTGTCTTGAAATTCTTGGAATTTTTGGATTATAACCTACATCTCATTTTCATCAGGTGCGGTGGAATGATCACTCAGAACTTCACATGTTTCCTGAGTATTGCGAGCACTTCCAGAAGCTTCTTCAGTCTCTTGTTGAGTTTCCTTAGTGTTTCCAAAGAATTTTAAATTTTTACAAACCTATCAATGATTTCCAAACCGAAGCCATAAGTTGGTTCATGCTGAATTGATTCTTGGATCTGCTTGTAAAGATCATCAACAAGCAGAATACCCAAGCTTTCATTCAACACCTTAGTGTAGATCTTGACTAGCTCTTCTTCTATGTCATTCGTGCCATCGACCAATTGATCTCTTGATTCCCTCAATTTGCTACAAGCTTCATTGAGAATATTTATTTTGAATCTAATGGCCTTGGTCAGTTGAAAATGCTTGTCCCCATGTGGAATGATGCCTTCTTCGATCAAGATGCGGGATGGAACCTATTTCAGCATTTGGAGAGCTTCAAAAGTTAACTCTAGGTTCCCGACTTCTCTTTGAAAATTCATCATCCATTTTCTCTCCATCCTTCTTTATATCCTCCAAGGATTTATATACTTCCACGGTGTCATCAATGACTTCTTTTCCTTACAGGAGTAGCCTCTAGATCCATTCATCGACCGTTATCCCCTTCTCATTAATCTTCTCAATCATGGGTATCGATGAGAAATCAAACCTAATAGGAGTAGAGGATGATGGTGTTGACTCAGGAGGCTTTGAGAGCTTGAGTAGTACTTCTGTCAGCTACTGTAATTTCTCTTTTAACTCATCTCTATTTTCCTTAGTTTCCTTTAGCTTCTAGCACAACACATTCATGGCATCTTGTGTGTCCTGTTGTGCTCCCTCCGTTGTTAATTTTCCTAGATCAACCCTCGTGATTTGATAATCTGTGACCATTATATCATCCTTGGTTTTATCAGCCACAAGAGTGGTAATTTACGCAAACTTATGCCCTAAGGCATCCACTAAAATCCTTGAAATTATTTTGGGTTTCTTGGCTGACTTGGTAGGAGTGACCTTGAGGGAACTGAAATCAAAGGCTGGTAAGGGAACTACCACCTTCCTCTTCCTCGTTCTGATCTATTAACCATTGAGGCATATTGGAAGAAGTTTCTCCCATTTTAGGTGTTACGGTCACATCCTCAGGTGGAGGAAGGTTAGCTTGTGGAGTGGTGACCATTGCAAGTGTAGTGTCCATGACAATGGACTCTGGGAATGAAGGTGTAGAAGGAGGAGGCATGTCCATGGTTAACTAGGGTCCAGTGGGGAGAGGTGAGAGGCTAGAGAAGATACTAGCCATGGCTGAGGAACTTGGTGAAGAAATCTGAGGCAAGGAAGGTTAAATGGGAGGAGGCAATGATTCTAAAATTAGAGCTTGAGAGATAAGAGGAAGACTTACCTCTGATGAACTATCAACCAAAAGAGGAATGGAAGGTTGAACAATCTCTTCTCCTGAAGGAGGATTTCCTTGTTCTGGTTGTGGAGGTGAATCAAGAACCTCAATTGTTTGTGGGAGAGTGGCCACTGATGTGGTTACTTGATCTTCTCCCTTTCTAACAAACTTAACCTTTATTGGCCTCTTGGAAGGGTTCTTATCCTTTTCCTTTTTTCCCTTGGAGGGTCCCACTTCCAAAGTATCTAGCTTTGAAAAACTCCCTTCTTTATAACTCATTCCCCAAGAAATGAGCCACGCCTTAGTACGGGCAAGAATTTGAGCAACTCTCCCCACAATAGAAGCTTTCTCAGTGATGGACCAATCAATGGCTGGGAATACATATTGGTCTTCATTTAACCCATCATACGAGGCGTCAAGGACACTCTCGTTATTTGTGGTTCCCTCTGGGATGTCAGATAAATCTAGCATTTGGATTTCTTTAATTGTCAACTTTTATTATCCTTTGGATGGAAACTTCATCCCGAAGATCAACCCAAATATCTTCTATGTTGGGAACATGTAGATATAAAGTCCCGTACGATTTAAGGACTCCTTGGAAATCAAATTCATCTATGTGCTTCATGTGATTCTTGAACTTGTCCTAAAGCTTTTGCACCACATTCTTAGCTTTAACTACTATCGAGCACGTGTAACTTCGATGGAAATAGGGAAGGATACGGTAGCCTTGTTTTTACTTTGTTGGAATTTTGAAAATCCAACAATTGTCTAACCAAATCCATTAAAGAATTTGTGAAAATCCAATAATTGTGAAAATCGGGCTCAATATGTAGTTGTTCTCATAAAAGAAGGCGTCATTCACTCTTCTCGAATTGATCCTCGGCCCCCTTCACTATCATCTAAGGAAATACTTGATATATATGTTTGGTTGACCTACTTCCCTTCACATCCAACCCTAGATAATTCTTAATGCTTGTTGCTGCATAGGTGACATATAAAAATTGCTAGTATTCAAAACTATCTTCATCTGGGAATCAATCTCATTACTTATAATATTGCTCCAATCAATCCCTTGTTCATTCTTCTTTATAATGACCATGAATTGATACATCCACCCGTGGAAGTCTCTTGACTTAGGGAGTCCAAATACTCGACTCAACAGGGTGATGATGTCATTGATTTCAAGGATGAAATCACTCTTGGGGACAAACTTGGGAAACCTAGAGACGGCTGGCTTGGCCTTGATCAAGAACTTTTTATTCACATGCTTGATGCAATCTTCTTGATCTTTGTCCCAAGATTTATGTACTGACCTAATATCTACATTGACATATTCCTCAAAGTTGGGCAATCTTAAGAGGTCATCAAAGTCAAATTCACTATGGTTTCTCCTACTTGATTTTTCATTGAGTCGGAATCTGATTCATAATTGGAAGCATAGGCTAGAATGAACTCGGGATTGAGAAGACATTGGGAATCCTGTTGCGAGAGGGAGGCCATTTTGGTTATTGAATTCATCTAGGGAATCTGAGAAGAATCCTTGGTTCTGTTCCAAAAGTCCTCCATTTCTATGTTACCAAGCTCCATGTCTCAGATGTCGTAATTGCAATCTATGTAGGAAGGGGATTCCATTTTCTAGTACTTATACTTCATCTTTCTTGACCTGTCTAACTTATCCTTAAATGATCCAGGATCCGACATGAGAAGTCCTGAAGAAAGAATGCCTAAATAACTCCCCAGTCTCGAACAATCGGGCTTGGAAGCTTGCTAAGCAACCCATAGACCCGACACACCAACTAGACTTCTAGACCTATCGAGATAATTCATGAAACCCGACACACTACAGAGTATAATTAGAAAGTAGGTTGTGTCAGACACTTCGTGAAACCCGACACATTGTGGAAATCAAGAGATGTTGAGCACTCTTGAACTCGATACTCTGCGAAGTTGGAAGATGTCAAACAATCTTAAAAATACAACACTTGTGGAATTTAGATGATGCTTTGAGCACTTTGCAAATCTTGATACACTACAAAAACTAAATAGTGTTGGCCACCCTATAAAACTCAAATCAAAGGCATCTGGTTACTTAGATGTAAGAGCAGTAAAATTTCCTCCAAGCTTGTAAGTTAGGTTTTATAGATTATTCTCAAAAACTATGAGAGTATACCCATGGAAGAAAATAAGAAAACACCTAGGATGAGTTTTCAAACAAGGGGTTTCATGGAAATTCAATAGAAAATGAAGAAAACAACCCTAAACCCTAAACCTAGAGGCAAGAAAAATCAAAGAGGAAAAATGCCAAAGAACACTTCAAAAATAAACCCAAAGATCACAAAATGATAAGAAGAGAAAAATACCTTCAAGAAATTTGAAAAATGATCAAGATGAATCATGAAATCAATTGAGAAGTTCATTCGGGTTTGGAGGTCAATGGAGCATGTACGAAAAATCCACACAACAAAAATATGTAAGGTAGAAATGACATGTAAAATTGGGCTATTTATAAAACCCTAGCATTTATTACACCTCCTCCGACACATGTGCCAACTAACCTACAACTTAGAGTTAATGCCATGTCATCATGCTTAGCACTTTCAAAACCCTAAACAAAGGTTTTCTTAATAAATCGGGTTTTGGGAACCAACTGAAATGAAGCATGTGAAATACATGCGATGCTATCGAGTTCCGAAAGCCTCGATACACTGCGGCATGTAATTAGGTTTTGGGTTTGTAAGACACTCGACATGAAGCATGTAAAAGACATGTTTACATGTGATGGAAACCCAAAAACCTGAAAATATCATTCAAAGGGCATTTTTAGGAGGTTTTGTCAAAAATTTCTATGGTTATCTCAATTTTAATTGAATCACTAAAAACAAGATAACGAGATAGCTCCAGGTTGGGGAATTTCTTTAAGACATCAAAGGAAGAGAACTCATATAAAAATCTTTATCCATTGGGCTATGGAGTCTGAAGAAGAAAAACCAAAAACAAAGAAAGAAAGAAAGAAAGTAAACACACAACAAAAATAAAATTATGATACAATGCGAAGAGAGCATCTTGCATTCTTGGTGGAACATCTTCAAATGTTGGCCATTTGAAAGGTAGAGGAGCAACTCTCCATCAAGGTATGATAGATAGAAGCTATTTTCACCATTCAGATTGATGTATTTTGAAAGGACCTTTCCATAAGGAATCAAACTTGCCATGCATCCCTTTCTACTCTCTTCTCTTGTCCCATAGAAGTACTAAATCTCCAAATTAGAAATCACGTTGCTTTGATTTCTTGTTGAATATCCTTTTGACCTTGCTCGATGGTCTACAATTTGATCCACCACCTTGCTTCATTCTTCTTCTAACCTCGTTAGGTACATTATCCTTTTCTCAATAGAACTTTGAAAGGTTTCATCTTCAATTGCTTTAGCTAGTCGTAAGGCTCGAAATTCTATAGAGATAGGTATCTCGAGTCAATTCCATACGACACATAGAATGCAGGAAATTCCAATAGCTCATTTAGGAGTAATCTAATTGGCCCACAATGCATCATACAATGCTTTGTGCCATGTCCTCTGATTCTCATCGACCAACTTTCTAATTATGGTCACCAGGTTTTTGTTGCTTGATTCAGCCTGACCATTGCCTTGGGGGTAATAATCGGATGAATGAGCCAACGTGATCCCAAATCCATAACAAAATTCTTTCAACTCATGGGATGAGAAATTGGAGGTGTTTTGGAAACAATCTTGTGAGGCACACCGAATCTAATAATTATATTTTCTTTGAGAAAATTACAAACAGCTTCAGAGGTAGCTTGTTTGATTGGAGCAGCTTCCACCCACTTGGTGAAATAGTCTGTGGTGGTGAGGACATAATTATGACTAGCACTAGAGGTAGGATTCAACACTCCAATGAAATCAATTCCCCATTGGTGAAAAGGTTCTTCAATCACCACAAGCTTCAAGGGAAGAGCTACCAGCTTAGGATGACCAATGAAATGTTGACAAGCTTCACACTTGGCTACCCATTCAGCTGAATATCAAAAGAGAGTAGGCCAATAGTACTTGGCCCGTAAAATCTTGTAAGCCATTACGAAGAAGAGAAATTTCCTCTGCATGCTAGATTGTGGAAGGACTCTAGCAACCTTACTTGCTGAGACTTATCAACATAGTGCAGAATACACCATCGATACCTTTCTTGTATATACCATTGTCCCATAGAATGTATCTTGTAGACATGAGTTTAACTATCCTCTTTTCTTTTTGGCTTAGATGTAGGGGAAACTCACCATAGGTTAAAAATAAAGTGATATCTGCATACCATTCATCAGTCGTGCTTACGAAAAGCACTTTGGGTGATTCTAAAGAAGTATATTTAGTTTCTTCACACTTTGTCTCAGCATTTTTTTTTACGATTAATTGGCACAGGCCTCTACCTCACACCAACTTGGTAGGTCTGATGTCTAAGTCATACTCCTAGACTTTGGATATCCAATTACCCCATTGACTACCCAACTCTTGTTGGGTCAGAATGGATTTAACTATGATATCAGGAACTAGAACGAGAGTGTGGGAACTCAAGACATAATACCTAAAATGTTTCACTTCATAAGCATGCTTTTGAATCTGCGACATCTTCAATTCATGTTCCTTTAGTGGGTAGCTCATGAAAGAAATGGGAGCTTCAATTCCTTCTTCATTTTCCTACATCAGGATGGCCGATACTGTATGTGCGGAAGTGTAGCTATACATGATGAAATCTTTCTTGAAGTCCGGGCATACTAGAATAGGAGCGTGAGAAATTTCCCTTTTGAATTCTTCAAAAGCAAGCTTCCTTTAGTGCTCCATCAAAATGGAGTTTTATCCTTCATCATCCCAAGGATATCCTTGGTTTTATCAAAGAAATTTAGGTACAAATCTTCTTAGGAAATTGACCTTCCCAAAACAAGAGTGCACCCCAGTTTTGCTCATGGATAGGGTAAGGCCTTGGATGGCCTTCACCCTCTCTGGGTCGATCTTGGTTCCTTCTCTAGTCACAATATGACCCAGTAACTTTCCTTCTGTCACCCCGAACATGGAATTTTTAGGATTTAATGAAATCCCATGATGCCTACACCTTAAGAGTACCTGTTCTAGGTGATCATAATGATCAGTTCACTTTTTAGAAAAGACTGTCAAGTCATCCAAATAAACAAATATGAACTTTCCCATTAAATCTCTCGAAAGCTAAGTCCATAGCCCTTTGAAACATGGCTCCAACGTTTATCAAACCAAAAGGAATCCTTCTATAAGAAAAGGTTCCCCATGGGGTAGTGAACACTATTTTATGTTGATCTTCAGCAGCTACCTCAACCTGATTATACCTCGAAAATCCATCAAGCATGGATAACATTTCGATCCAAAGGCGATCTGTAATACCTAGTCCATGATGGGCAATGGATAATTGTCCTTTAATGAAGACTGGTTGAGATTCCAGAATTCAACACAAATATGGATTTCACCATTCTTCTTTCTCACAGGGACAATGTTTGCAACCCAGGTGGAATGATGGATCGGAAAGATAATCCTTGCGTCTAACATTTTTTGAATTTATGCAAGAATAGTCCCTGAGATATTTGGGTTGTAATGCCTCTACTTCTACCTATAGGGTTTAACCTCAGGATTTAAAGGAATGCTATGTTGCACATCCTTGGGCTTGAAAGACTTTAGATCCGCATATGACCATGCTAGGACATCCATATATCTCTTCAAGAGTGAAGAGAATATTTCTTTTTCCTCTAGAGAACAACATTTACCAATGTTTACCATCCGTGGTTGATAAACAAAGCCCAGGTTAACTTGATCTACCTCTAATGAGGAAGAACCTTCAGCTTTCCTTTTACCTGAATGAAACGGTCATGCTTGTCAAACAGACCTTCCAGAGAAACTAATCCCTTCATAATCTTATTGCCTTTGAGTTGGATGAATTCACCATCAATTTCTTGATATGAATTAGAGAGACTCACGGAAAGCTGATTCTGATCCTTCAAAATAAAGCTCATTGAAATTATCAGCTTTCTCTAGAAAAAGACAATACATGTTGATCATCATTAAACACCTACCAATGAGTTGAGTTATCGGGGACGCTTGGATGATATACAATCTCAATGGTATAGGTGTCTCGTACGCACTTGAAATTGTAAGTTACTTTGCGCACCACCGAATGATGATACACATGCCCCAATGATGATACAGGTCTCCTTGCAAGGTGTTTGGAATCCAGAAAGGCTCACCAAGTATACACTTGTATCCCGCATGCCCCGCTCAGCCTCCACATGCTTTGTTTTTCCCTTTTTCCCCTTTCTTCTTACATTTTGTCTTTAGTGACAAAACCGCCACCTGCCGCCAGGGTGCGGTCCCATAACCGCCGCCTAGGACATGGCGGCGGTCCCGTAAACACGCCCGCACAAGGTGGTGGTCCTATACGCATTTTCCAGATCCTTCCAATGATCACGTCAAACGTAAATCTTGAATTTCACATGCTTTCTTCAACCACTTTGGCTTGCATTAATGTTTTCTGCTCCCTATGAATAGTGTTTTTCCTTTGTTTATAGTAAAAGAGTTCTAATGGGAGTTACCCTCTGGTAAATGCATTGGTTATAAATAGCCAGCTTGTTTTCAAGCAAATGGCCCCTCATCCTCTCAATTCTCTTGTTCAGTTTTTCAATTTCTTGCTTAGAATTTTGTTAGTTTCATGTTTTTCTTCCATTGTTAGCACTTTGGAGGTCATATCATCTTCTTGTTTCAAGTCTTGTTTCATTCTTCTTTGCATACATTCAGTTTAAACATAGAATAACTTCATTTCTAGACTAGAATCCATTAAAGTTACAGGTTTTTTTATCACAAGGATAGCTTCTAAATTATCGGTACACTTATGTTGTATTCCCGTAATAAATCCCATAAGGAATTGCATAGTCAAGCTCTGTTCACTTGCGTTATCCCTCTCCTACTCACATTGTATTCGGTCTATATCCAAAGCTGTCATTGTTCGAATGCTATCTTCTATTGATACTATCATATACACACTTTTTGGATTCACGAGGACACGAAGGAACAAGGAGATCACACTGAGGGGATGAAATCACACACAAATGGATTTACCACTATTCTGTAAATGCCAGGTTTGAGCTATCAAAGTTCTAGTTACAACATATCAAATAGAGTAGTAAATTATTTTATTTCAGTCAAAAGCTTGTTCTAGATATCGCCAGGGAAGCTGTGGGGATTGATAGTTTTTGAGAAACTATGTGATTCATTCCTCACTTCTGAGGTAGGATCAAGAGCCTTTCAAATTAATATGTTTAGTTGCTTAGATATTTAGGATAAAATCATAATTACATAGGAAAATAGCCATACCAAGCTACTTTGTTTGTTTTCATTTTGTTTCTAGATTAGTTGTCCATTTTATAAATATACTAGAGTAGCTTCTCTTCAATTTCATTGAAATACGTCATTAAAAATACAAAAATAGCAGGATGCTTGCATAGTGTAAATACCTCTTTTGTAATCATTTTATTAAATGTTAGTTAAAAGTTGAATCATTTTGTATGACAATCACAGACCTAGAGAGCCTAGAGAGTATATATTTGAACCCATAGTGCCTCAACCAAATCTACCCATGACTTTAGCTGATATAGATCAGGACCTTAGGATACAGGTATTTCGAGCAACAACAAACTTACAAGCAATTAGTGAACAACTAAGAGGATTAAATATCGAAGACGACAAAGCTTACACATTCTAGTCAAACCATCCGAATTATAGATTGCCTTGATAAAACACTTGAATGACCATGCAAGGGTTCAAACAAGAACAAACATTTGGTTGCGATCCTTTGGTTCCACATCCTAACACAGAGACCTCCTCATTGATATAGACACTAGCTTACGTATCCAAGTTTCTAGAACACCTGTTAGGTACTCAGAGAAAATCATACAACTTCTAGTTTTAAACGTAGAAGCTGAAAAGGCATACGATTCTTGTTTGATTGGGAGAAGGCATTGATTCTTCAAATGACCATAACAGGTCCACAACAACCACGTACTCATGGTTGTGATCCCTAAGTCCCACAACCCAATGGGCCTACAAATCAGTCAAGTATTGACACCGACTTGCGAATGCTAGTGTTTAGATCTTCACCACTCCCGTAAGATATTATAGCACAGTTTTCCGTATTAAACATAGAAGCTAATCAATCTAATATTTTTTGGGCTAGACTAGAAAACCATCCATAGTTCACTACGAATCCACTAAACCACCTATCACCATTTTATGACCTTGTCTAGAGATATATACGAAGCTCCCATAGGTCACTTCCCACATATCCAACAACCAAGAAATAGGATCTCGGCAGAGCTCGACATTGATTGGAGCCTCCAAATAGCCATTATATCCGAACGAGCCATTACACCAATCTAGGTTAGGAGGGCCTTCTTCACCTTAGATTCATAGATTCCATTATTGTGTGTTGAGGATTTAAGATTACCCGATTAGCTTATACATATCCATTCACATTCAACATTCACCATTGTCTCGACATGACCTCGGGAAGTCGGGTACGAGGAAAGGGTACTTGTAGATTCCCATGCTCACTTGTCACTTTTCCATCATACAAAATTGGTGAACCCAACGTGAAACAAACTAATATTCCTCTTTCTATTTTCATTTCTTCCATCCACCTTCACTCTTTCCATTATTCTGCAGGTATTCATATACCCCCCAAATATGTCGGGATATGATGCATATGGCAGACCTCTCTCAAGTCTTGAAGTAAACTATATTCAAACAAATAGACAAAAATCACCCTCTCTTTCTGCGTGGGCTGATAACTATTCAAGTAATTACTTGTCATCTCAAACTCCCCTCACAGAACCAGTTCTAGTTCTTCATTCCGAATTGAGGAGTTTGATCAGTTTACACAAACACAATAGCCAGAGCCATCAGGCTCTAATAATATGACATTTACTGGAGAATCCACTTCATCTCCTCGGGTCTTGTTCAAACCATAGATCAATAGACAATCAGACCCACTCCCCTTTTTGGATGAGGAGTACTTGGCACGCTTCACTAAAAGAAAACAACGCTTCTAAAATATGTATCCACCTTTACAAAGTTTACAAATATAGTATGATACCCTATTCCAGGAGAACACCCCCATTCCTCCACCTATGGGAAATACCCTCGATGAAACTTGGTAGGGTAACGACCAATTCATAGTAGGGTATCATACCCCCTTATAACCTCAAGCCATAAAACAAACACCCTTAAGGCAAATCACTGCATCTTCACCGATGGAGGTCATTTCAGCCTTAGCTGAGAAGGTTAGAGGGCTAGAAATTTCTCAAGCAAACCAAAATTCATATTTTATGAAAGCAGAATCTCCAACCCTCTGTATCACCCTAGTCAAGTTGACCTCCTTACAGGAACAGCATGTTAGGCATGCCTCCTCAAAATCCTTATAATTATCCACAACAAACACCAACTAGGATAGCATTTTCAAACACCACTCCAGTTGAAAACATGACACCTCCCGGCTTAGCACCAAATAACCCGTACTAGAACAATGCTCCTCCTTATTTAAACATCTATTCAAAATCACCACAAGGAGACATGTTCTCTTCTCCCGGGATGTTCATTCAACCACAGGGATTCCCTTATGTCCCTACAAATGCATATGCTATGCCATATCAACAACCCATTCCACCTCAACCCCCTTAGCAAGCCCCATCGATGGTTGAGGCCTACGTAGTAGGGACTTATTCAGAATATTTAAAAGAACCCCTAGACTTCACCATACGAAGCATTATGCTTCCAGACCTCTTCCCGATTTTCCCAAATACAAAGGGGAAGGGGACCCAAATGCACACATTAAGGCCTATGCCACAGCCATATGGGAGTTACTCCCTTGGGACGGGGTTGTTGCTAAAATATTCCCTAAGACCCTAGAAGGTATTTCCCTTGACTGGTATTACAGAATACCTGAAGCTTCGATACACTCATTTAAACAACTCATGTCAGAATTCATCAAAGCTTTCGACATGAACAAATTGTTAAGAACAGGAATCGGGAGTTCTTACATATCAAACAAGAACATAATGAATCCGCCACTCATTTTATCCAAAGATGGCGTACGGTTCTCTACTCATCAGTGAGTGCTCCAAATATGGATCAAATGGAACTATGTGATTTATTCCTTAATTCACTCAATAGAGAGATAAAGGAATAAGTCCAGAAGTTCCCACTAAGAACTTACGATGAAGTACTTGAAATTGCTCTCCGAATCGACTCAAAGCAGCGATTGATATAGTAGTCATAAGACATATGGGACAAACGGAAATTAACCACTCCCAATCAAAACACCACGGCCTATCCTAATGTTAGGAATGTTAATCAAGGACCTAAGATCTTAACAAGAACCATGGGGTTACAACAAATGGAGTAACTGACCAAGCTAAAAGGGAAAATATTGTAAACATTTCACCACCTGTTAATAATCAGTGAAATAAAATTTTACCCCAACAATCAACGTGGTGGATTTTAATTGTCCACCATGGAAACAACAACAACAATGACAATTCTAGATGCAAAGTCCAAATCAAAACCCAACTGGATATCAGAGTCAAAACTAAAGGCAACAACCTCAAAATTTTAACTCTAAAAACTAGCAACCTTATCAAAATTTCAGGCCACAACAGGTTTTAAATCAACAACCTTGAAATTACAATCCCAATCTATATTATGGCTTCCACAAGATTCAAGGCCACGATACTAGGACTTGTCATGAATACAATAAATTCATGCAACGTTTTCTAGAAGATCAAAAACAACTCTTTATAGATATGTTTTTAGCAAATTCTATAGTACCCACACCAAACGCTTATGCAGGGTAGTTTCCCCTCAAAATGCATCCCTCAAGATCTTCAATGACCCACTCCCAAACCATTCTAACAACAACAAGTTAGATCCTAATGAAACAAATAAGGGTGTCATGATAGAAACAATGATCATGAAGCTTCAACTTCATTAAATCCACCAATCGCACCCCAATTAGGAACTCGACCTCAAACTAAGATAGTTGGTTTAGTGGAGTTAGACACCGAGCTACCCATAGAAACCATAACAAGAACATGGGATTATTCTTCTCAACCAACTCCAAGTTATTCATTAGAGCCAGACAACACTAAACAAACATTGGTAAAACCTATAGGCACCTATGATCTAATTAATGATTTAACTAAAACCTTCTCACACATATCCTTCTTGGATTTGTTAAAAAACTCTCCCGCCCATAGGGCTGCCCTCTTAGAAGTGTTAGGCCTTGGCCATTTAATCAACATCACTCCTCCTCTGGAAATGCAAGTAAACCATGTGGATTTTGATGTTTATCCTCCAGGGCAGCCAGATAGGGATACTGAATTTATATTTGATATAAGAAAAATGCCAACAGACACTGAAATTACACGAAGAGGCAACCCAACTTTACATTTACAAGTTTGGGTCTACAATAATTATGTTAAACATGTAATGGTCGATAATGGGGCAGTAGTCAACATAGTCCCCTTCGCTTTCCTTCAAAATCTAGGATATGGAGAAACAAATTGTTCCACGACATGAAATACACTAAGAGGTTATGATAGCCTCAAAGCCACTTCAATTGGAACCATAGTTTTACCAGTCACTTTAGGACCCAAGACGGTCCTCAATGAGTTTTATATTATAGATTGGGAAACCAATTATAATATGATCCTTGGTCGCCATGGATACACCGCATGAAGGCAATCCCTTCCACATTATTCCAAGAAATAAGATTTCTACACTTAGGGAAAATATTCGTGGCACAAGGTGACCCAAAACCCTTCGATATACACCTAGCCGATTTGAAGAAAAGACCAGGTGTTCACTTCCGAAGTTTTAACTTCCAACAAATCAGCTTTTCAAACCAACTAATTCACAACCAAAAGAAAAGCTGATACCCACCACTGAGTTAGAAATTACAAATCCAACCGAAGACGTTCCAGTACTCAAAAATGAGACCAATGCTATAAAAGCAGTATCACTAGGGACTACCACAAAAATTGTTGAGTTGCTGGAGAAAGACTTACCTATTCTCCTACCATTTGATTCCATGGGTATAGGACACACCCTGGGAATCACTTCTCTTCCATCGAAGAATTTTTATGGTAGAGGTAATCAAGAAGAAGAAGAAACATATACGACAGATATCCCAACATCCATTTTTCCAAGCAAGTATTAGACTCTCCACTTTGATGGAGCTAGATGTCGCTTTGGAGCTAGGGCGGGGTGATCTTTACTTCACCTGAGGGAAAGATCCTACCTTTTTCCTTCAAATTAAACTTTGAATGTACAAACAACAGAGCTGAGTATGAAGCTCTCCTCCTTGGCCTCATCCTAGCTAAAAGAATGGGTGTCAATAACATTAGAGTGCTAGGAGACTCACAACTAGTCATAAACCAAGTCTCTGAGGTATATGAAACTAGGGCTAAACATTTACAACTATACAAAATAGCCATGTTAAGAAAGGGATTCAACTTCAAATCAATTGAAGCAATCCCACGAGAGCAGAACCTTCTCGCAAGACTCAATAGCAACCTCAGCTTCCCGTTTCACCCCAAACAGTGAGTTAGAGGACACAAATTTCATGGTATCACTTCGTACCGAACCATTAGTGTGTATAAAACCAACAAACTCACTCCTAGCTCATGGAGAAGCTGAGGATGATTTTTCTATCATAGGTCACTTTGATGATGATAAAGTCACTCTCGAATATCTAACACCTATGTGGAGCTACACCTTGCTCACCGTATAGTTGATCTTTCCCTAATACCACATTCCTCTTCCTATTTTGGAAATCCCATGGTAGAGTCTCCTCCATAGAAGGATCTCGATATCTACAAGATAGAAAATGGAGAAAGTTTGGAGCTACCTCCAACCCCACCTGAATTTGAAGAAGGTAATGCTTATTTGATAGAAGAAACCATTGATATAAACATTGGAATGGAGGAGGAACCAAGAATTTTGAATTTGGGATCCTCATTAACTCCATAGGAGATAGAAATACACACCCAAATCCTTAAAGAACATCAAAAGGCTTTTGCATTTAACTATAAAGAAATGACGGGCATTGCACCACAAGTCACGGTGCATAATCTTGTCACTAAACCAGATGCGAAGCCAATTAAACAGAAGTCAAGACCAATGAAGCCAAAAGTAGCTCTCATGGTAAAAGAGGAAGTAGTAAAACTTCTCCAAGTAGGATTCATCAAGCCCATTGACTATTCACAATGGGTATCTAATATCATTCCCGTCCTAAAAAGAATGGGAAAATATGCATTTGCATAGATTTTTGGATATTAACAAAGCTTGTCCCAAGGATGATTTCCCATTACCATCCATTGATGTTATCATTGATGCAATAGTTGGATTTGAACTACTGTCCCTCATGGATGGGTTCTCAGGGTACAATCAGATTAAAATATCAGAGCAGATCAAGCCAAAACCACATTCATAACTCCCTGGGGAACTTATTGTTACACTTTGTCATGCCATTTGGTCTTAAGAACACCGATGCTACGTATCAGTGGGAAATGACTTATATATTCCACAATCTTATCCATAAAATTATGGAATCCTATGTGGATGACTTGTTGGCCAAAGCCAAGAAACGTTGTGATCATCCGGAAGTGCTCTATATCATCCTCTCATGACTAATCGAATATGGTGTCACATTAAATCCAGAGAAGTGTGTGTTTGGTGTGACAGGAGGTAAACTTTTGGGATACATTATATCTTCATGAGGAATTGATGTTGATCCATCCAAAATACGGGTTGTTCTCAAAATGATCCCACCATCGAATGAGTCTGGAATTAGGTCATTTCTTGGGAAACTCGGTGCAATCCAAAGGTTCATCCCAAATTTAAGCTTTGTCATTCATCCAATCAACAATCTACTCAAGAAATATTATAGCGTCGATTGGACTGAAAGAATGCAACGAGGCCTTCGAAGCAGTTAAGTGCTTCTTGTTGTCACCACCCACGCTAATGCCTCCCAAGCCAAACCACCCTTTGATCCTATACTCATGAGCCACTCATGTCTCATTGGCCTACATGTTGGCTCAAGAAGATGATGACAAACGAGAACGCATGATCTATTTCATTAGCTAAATGTTGCTTGATTATGAAACATGTTACACACATAGAAGAGAGAGAGAATGCCTTGCCATAATTTTTGTAAAAAATTTTGAGACATTACATGTTAAACCAGAAAACAAGGGTCATTGTAAAGACAAACCATTTACAAACATTTCTCACACAAGGATCTTTATCTAAAAAGGTTGGCCATTTCATAACCTTAATGGGAGAATTTGAGTTAACATTCATAAACCAAAAATCCGTTAAAGGACAAATCATTACAGACTGGTTAGTTGACAATCCACTAGATGGAGGTGAGCTGGTAGATCTAGAATTTCCCGATGAATGTGTATACTTTTTTGAAACCAGGCCCCCCATTTCTACATGTCCCTGGTATACTGATATCATCAATTTTATCATGGACCATACATACCCGAAGGTGCCACGTCACAACAAAGAAGGTAGTTATGCATTATTACCACTAAATATGTTGTTTTAGACCAAGTACTCTATCGTAGAACCTTCGATGGCATGCTTCTAAGATGTGTCGACATAGAGGATTCTTCATGAATCCCATAGTGGGATATGTGGGGGCCACTTCGGTGGTCATGCCACCGCTCACAAAATACATCGGATGGGCTATTTTTGGCCCACTCTCAAGCATGACGCAGTGGAATTTGTACGTAAGTGCCACAAATGCCAAGAATTCTCTCACGAGATTCACATGCCAGCATAATCCCTACAACCAATAGCGACTCCATGGCCCTTCTCCATGTGGGGTCTAGACTTGATAGGGAAGTTCTCTCCCTCATCAACCGATGGCCATAATTTTATAATCATAGCCATGGAATATTTTACCAAATGGGTGGAGGCCATGCCTCTCACCACCGTACTAGGTTCGGTAATTACCAAATTCATTCTGAACCAAATTATCTGCAGGTATGGTGTCCCACAAGTCATTATCTCAAATAATGGAACATCCTTTAAAAATGACAAAGTCCATGAGTTATGTAGCAAATTCAAGATAAACCATCATACGGCCTCTCTTTACTACCCTCAAGCCAATGGACAGGCTGAAGTGACAAACAAAATGTTAAAAGATATTCTCCTCAAAATGATCAAGGAGAACAAGTGAGATTGGAATTTAAAACTATATCCGGCCTTGTGGGCCCATCGAACCTCAATAAGAACACCAACAGGAGCAACTCCTTTCTCACTGGTATTCGAAAAGAAGCAGTTCTCCCACTTGAGGTTGAAATACCCAGTCTCCGTATCTCATTACAAGGGATTTTGGATGAAGAAGCTTACAGGAGGCACACCTCTCTCAACTAGAAAGCCTTGATGAGGCCAGGTTAAATGCCAAACAATGGCATAGAGCCTATGCTGACTGGATGTGCCGGTAGTACAACAAAAAAAGTCTATGAGTAAGAAATATATGAAGGAGATTTAGTTCTAAGACTAGATAGCTGGATCGATAAGAAAACCAAGAAGGAAGGAAGTTCTGGCCCAAATGGTTGGGCCCATACCGAGTCATGAAGGACTACGGAAATGGTGCGTATCTCTTGTGCACACTAGAAGGTGAGGAATTTGGTGAAACTATCAATTCCTTGCATCTTAAGCAATTTTACACATAAAACACCAAAGTCATTACTAGTACATTATAGCTACTTACATTGCATTAGTCTCTTAGCTGCTTCATTCTGTCCATTTCGTAAAAATGGTAGTCCAGGAGCTTACTCTTAACACAAATCTATTGCAAATTTCTAAAGATATTGGAAAAAGCATTCATGTCACATCTCTCCAAACATCATCAACTATTTTCAAATCTTCTCATCAAATTTGTGAGAAAAACATTGACGGAAACCATACCAAGACCTCGCATACTTGGATTTTCTCTTTCTTTCTACTAGGTGAAGTTGTCCTTTCCCACGCCTCTATTCTGAAGCTTCTTGGTGTCACATCTATCCCTATTAAATCTCTTAGAATGAAATGATATCCCAAAGTCATAGATCAAAAATGTCAAAATCAAATGAAATCAAAAGCACCAAGCAAACAAAATATTTTATTTTACACACTTCTTTGACCCATCAACCTTTGGTGATAAGTCCACATCTCTTACTGGTGATGTGAGGTTGGGAAAGGAAAGAAGTGCCCTTACTCACCTGTATCTTGCCTTTGGTGACAAACCCATGCTTCTTACTAGTGGCGTGAGGCAGGGTGTGGGGTCCAAGTCACACAAACAAAAAATCTTGGTATGCTAAAAACACAAGTCAAATTCTATTAAGAGGAAGCAAATATCCAAATATCCAAATTCCAAAGAGATCAAATCCTCAAAACTAGATTTTGTCAACCAAGTTTCCATTTATGAATCTAAGTCTAGATAAACTAAAAGTAAGTGGCCTTCTAAGCTTGGTGGTAGTTATAGGTAGGGTGGGTGTGTAGGTCCAAAGTTGGTTTCTGTTACTAGTTTTTCTATCTCTCATCATTCCATTCAGTCAAACTCATACAACTTGTGCCCTTCCTAACTATTGGTGTTGAGCCCTCGCATCTTACTAGTTGCGTGGATTTGGGATTGGGGCAAGTTCATCTCTTTATCACTATACATTCATCACGTCTTACCAACATAAGAGGAAATTACACACATTTCCCAAAGAGTTCAAAATTTGAGTACTACCATATGTTAGTATCATCTCATATCAACACTACAAAAACATACAGAGTAAAATATTCTATCTACTATCATTGGTTATCCATTGCATACATTCTGAAAACGTGAAAATAGTATTCTAAAAGCATCTAAATACACATATAGAAATGAGTCACAAAATTCAAGATGCCAAGATTCTAGATCCAAAGAGATATATATATATATATACAAATCAAGTTTCGTATACAATGCCATCATGCACTAGGCATGGTCAAAATGCTCAATGAGCCCAGAAAAGTACAAAAACACTCATATAAACATCTGGAAAAATACTACAAAAATAGTCTCTCAATCCCTATGGGATCCCTCGAGGTGCGCGGCCACGCCTAGGACTCCGGCTACGCCGGCGCTCCGAATGCACTGAGGGCTCGCAGTCATGCCCGGTAGCTTCCGTCTCACTATGAGAATGGATCCTCCTCATCAAGCACTCGACTATCCTATATCCAGCCACCTCCATGTGGAGAGAAGTCATGATCTTCGCCGCATACTAGACAGAGGCAAAAACATCGGTGTGCCTACCGGCTGCTGAGGGCTCCCCCACATCCACGAAAAGCTCAACACGAGTCTTCTCTCGAGGGAGAAGTAGGGTATCGTACACACTCGGTGAATCAAGTCTCGCCACTCATCAGCAATCACTGCAAACAAAGGAGAAAACAAGTTAGAAAATAATCAACGATAGAATCAAGAGTAAATGAAACAAAAATAAATAACAAACTAAGACGAGTCTAACTAAAACAAATGTCAGGAGAAGAGTGACAACTCACTAGGATCACCAGGCCTCCAAGAAGGATCTCTAGGATCTACACCTACCACTGATGCCACCACCAACTGGTGCCCCTCTCCCACATCTAGGGCAATGTGAAAGCCTGTAATAGACTCGCCATCTCCACCTAGGTCCCGAGAGAGTAACTCCTCTGAAACTAGAGTCACCCTCTCTGCGCTCCGCTCTACCCTCTCGGCCTGTAGGATCTCCTGGGTATCATGCCACTCAAGATCACTATCATCCCCCCACCACCCATCTCACTAATCTCCATGTCCTCTATCTCCTCCTCGATCTCTCCCCCAGTGAACTCCTCAAACTCAGAGTCCACGTCAATGGGCTCATCATTGCTATGAGATGGACTAGCAACAATCTGAAGTAAGGGTGCCTAAGGAGCACCGGCTCTCCCTCGTGCATGTACCACCCTCCTAGCCACAATAGGAGTACCGGGTGTAATAATGGTCCACCCCCGGCCTCTAGGACCTCCTCGAGCCTCACGGATAGATCTATACACTAGCACCACCGGAGGAAGCATGTCACTATGGGGAGGCCAAACTACTATGGAACCTTGTCAAAGGGGTGTATCTCCAACTTCCCACCCTGTCTATCAACTGGTTGGTGGTCTGATAGGCAATAAAAGTAATGGTCTTCTCTCCCCATACCCCTACCATGGCCTGATAAGAAGTGGCCTCCATGTCTGCAGTAGTTAGGGAAGCAACTAGCTGGTGGGGTGCTTTGAGAACTATCATCCCCATCCACCTCACTTCCCTGATGGCCCCGAGATCCTCCACCTCTACACCTCTCCCATATGGGATAATGTGCTCATATACCCAACTCATGACATGAGTCGGGTGGCTCCGTGACCGCCCCTTTAAACAAACTACCCTGTATAAGTCATGGTAGGTAGTCTCGAGGATGTCTACTCCCCAAGCATAGACACATCCATGGCCCTCAATCTATGCAATAATAGGATCCCAACAATACAAGAGGGTGTCCCCTCCCTTGTCCCCAATCATTCTGGATGCAAGGATGCCCATAATGGCCTTGCAAAGCAAGGGAATGTCTGACTCAATAATAGAGTGGATCCTCACGCCCTTCTTCGATCCCATCGATATGACCACATCTCCCATATAGGTGGCCCACTAAACCACCTGTGATCTAGATATTGTTGTCTTAAGAGACAACCACCACCCAAGGATCGGAACCCCCAGTATATGGTAAACATCCTCCAAGGTGATGGACCACTCACCCCTAACTCTTGGCAATCGGAAGGTGTTTCGATCCGCATCCCAATAAGAGAACAAGTCACACAATATGTGACTGGCAGGTGCAACATGAGGAACCTGTGTAATCCTCCATATACCAGCCCTCTGGAGAGTATCCCGCTCTGCCTGGGAGAGTGCCTCCAACACTGCCAAGAGCCAATCACACTCCCTCTCCGGCTCCATCTGATGTACTCCTCCTTCTGCATACACCCAAAAACAAAAAGAGGAGTAAGTTAGTACTAAAATTAAGTTGGAAAAACTATTAAAAACACGTAAAAATGTTGAACATGCAAAAACAAGCTAAATTTTTGTATTATTATGGTCCCCTGTCATGGACCGCCGCAGGTGTGTAGAGTGGCGGTTCCAGTAACCGCCACCTTTTAAGGTGGTAGTCTTTGTAACCGCCACCCCGCACAAGGCGATGGTCCTGTCCCCACAAATACAAATGGGTCGTAAGCCCTAAAAATGCCTAAAAATAAGAAAATGCACCATTTCAACTAAAATAAAAGCCTACCCTATGGGCGCCTCCCTAGAGACACATTTAAAAATAACATTTTCAAAAATGATCCCCTCAAGGGAAAGATTTTATCCTTTCTACATTTTATGTTTAAAAATGATAAATTGAGAAGAACTAACTCGAGACTTCGTGGTCGATGTTCCTCTCGAGGCATGATCACTATTGCACCACAAACGTTTTGACTATACTCTCGTCGAAAACCATCACCGTGGGTCCCGAGCTCAAAATCTATCAAATCAATCCACGCAATGAATAGTAAAATGACTTCATTTTGTATAAATAGCCCTCTTAATTTGATTTTGAATGTCTTTTACAGGGTTGGAGCAATCGATGGAGGTAAGTTCTAAACCTCGCATAGATGGTAATTCCTCTTTTCTTATCAATTCAACCTTATTTCTCAATTTGTTTTATCTATTTGCACTTGAGTCCCTTTTTTTTCATTTTGTAGGTAGCGAGATCTTGATGGTGACTTTCCAAAGACACGAGTGTGTCATGTATAGCTCCTAACTCCACATTTTGGGACCACCATACTCGGATCCACCGTTTTACGCCTCTTCATGGCTAAAATGCTTCTCTGAGGGGGCAATATGTATGTACCTGAAATTGTAAGGTACTGCACTACCAGAACGATGATACACATGCCCCAATGATGATACGAGTCTCCTTGCAAGGTGTTCGGAATCCAAAAAGGCTTGCAAAGTATACACTTGTATCCCACATGCCCCGCTCAGCCTCTACATGTTTTGTTTTGCACTTTTCCCCCTTTCTTCTTGAATTTTATCTTTAGTGATGAAACCGCCGCCCTACTAGGGCGGCGGTCTCATGACCGCCACCCAGGACAGGGTGGTGGTCCCATAACCGCCATCTTGCACAGGGTGGTGGTCTTGTACACATTTTCTAGATCCTTCCGACAATCACGTCAAACATAAATCTTGAATTTCACACACTTTCTTCAACCACTTTGGCTTGCATTAATGTTTTATGCTCCCTGGGAATAGTGTTTTTCCTTTGTTTATAGTAAAAAGTTCTAATGGGAGTTACCCTCTGGTAAATGCATTGGTTATAAATAGCCACTTGTTTTCAAGAAAATTGCCCTCATCCTCTCAATTCTCTTGTTCATTTTTTCAATTTCTTTCTTAGAATTTTGTTAGTTTCGGTTTTGCATCCATTGTTAGCACTTTAGAGGTCATATCATCTTCTTGTTTCAAGTATTATTTCATTGCTTCACATATAGTCGGTTTAGAGATAGAATAACTTCATTTCTAGACTAGAATCCATTAAAGTTATAGGTTTTTTGTCACAAGGATAGCTTCTAAACTCTCGGTACACTTGTGATGTATTCTGCCCCGCTTTAGCCCCGCGCCTTTGATTTTTCTTTTTCCTCTTTCTTGACCTTTTTCTTCACATGCCCCGAAACCGCCGCCCCGCCTTTTCTTGGCCTTTTTCTCTGGTCTCATGACCGCCGCCCGATCAGGGTGGGCGGTCCCGTACCGCCCACCCTACGCCAGAGCGGTGGTCCTACACGCATTTTCCATAAAGCTCTTTTAACACGACTCACGTAAATTCAACGTTTCACCAGCTTTTTTACCGCCATAAGCTTGCATTTATGATTCTGGTTCCCTAGAATAGTGTTTTGCCATTGTTTATAGTTTAAGAGTTCAAATTGGTTTTTACCTTGGGTAAATCCAAATGCTATAAATAGATGGCTTGTGCTCAAGAAAATGGCCCCTCAAATTTGCCTCTGAATTTCTCTTTGCAATAGATTTAGTTTTCATTTTGCTTAGAATTCGTAGTTTCATTCATTGCATGTCTTGTTAGTATTGTTTTGCTGTTAAGAAGCCACATATCCATCTTGTGCAAGTGCTGTTGTTATTTCATCCAATCCATTGGAATAGGATAGTCTGCTTATCAATAGAAGCCATTAAAGTTGCAGGTTTTTCTCTCTCAAACAGATAGTTTCGTGTTCTCGACGTTTTATGTTGCATGACTCGCAATAGATCCCGCTAGGAATTGCATAAGCCAAGCTCTGTACTCTTGCGCTATCCCTCTCCTACTCGCATTGTATTCAGTCTGTATTCTAAAGTTGTCCCTTGTTCCAACATCTACTTCTATTGATGCAAGCATTACACTTTTCTGGATCCACGTGAGCACGAAAGAACGAGGAGATCACACTGAGGGGACAAAATCACACACACCATCGGATTCGCCACTGTTCTGCAGAATCCAGGTTCTAGCTTTCAAAGTTCTAAATTAGAAGCATATCAAATAGAGTAGCTAATCATTTCATTTCAATCAATTTTACTTTCGATATTGCCAGGAAGTCAGGGGGATTGATAGTTTCTGAGAGACTATGATTCATTCCTCACTTCGAGGTAGGATCGAGAGTCTCTGCAAATAGATTAGATCAATCATTTCATTATTTAGAATAGATTTACAACTCATACGCATAAATAGCTATACTCGGTTATCTTGTTTGTTTTAAATTGTTATCTTAGTCACAATTTCTAGATGTATTAAATTAGTTTCTTCTAAATCCATTCCAATAGTTCATCAGAAAATACAAAAATAGAGAAATCATATATACTATAGATATATTTCACGTAGTTAAAATTCACTTTGTTGCAGTTAGATTTACATTATTGCTTTTGTATGACAATCACGGGACCTAGGGAGCCCAGAGAATACGTATTTGAGCCAATCGTGCCTCAACCCAATCTCGTCACAACAATAGTTGACATAGACCAGAATCTTAGAATCCAAGTCTTCCAAACAACAACAGACTTACAATAGATCAGCTCTCAATTGAGGGGATTAAACATAGAAGACAATCAAGCGCATACATTTTGGTCAAATCAACAAATTACAGATTACCCTAGAAAAATATCCACATGACTCAGAAGGGCTTTAAAGAGAGCAAACGCTCGGTTGTGATCCTTTGTCCCACAAACCAGACGCAGAGACATTCTCACAGCATATATACTAGCCTAAGAATTCAGTCAGAAGAACACCCGTGAGGTACTCTGAGAAGATCACACAGCTATTAATTTTGAATATAGAGGCTGAGAAAGCATATGATTATTGGATACTAGGGATCAGGGACTGAATTCATACATGACCATAGCAGGACCGCAACAACCAAGAGTCTACGGTTGCGATCCACAAATCCCGCAACCCAACGAATCCGTAAGTGAATCGACATGATAATCCGGCCTACGCACTAGTATTCAGATCTACTCCACTTCCACCTATCATCATCACACAATTATCCTTGTTAGATATAGCGGCTAACAAAGCTAAAGAATTCTGGACTAGGCCAGAGAACCACCCATAAAAACAACTATATCCATCATCCACTCTATGACCCTGTCTGGAGACATACACGAAACTATCCCAGGCCATTTTCCACGTATACCACAACCTATAGACCGAATCACGCCAGAGCTCGATATTGATTGGAGCCTTCGAGCAGTCATCCTTGCTGATCGATCTATCACACCAGCCTCTGGTTAGAGGGCCTTCTTTGCCTTAGATTCGCAATTTCCACTAGTGCGCGTCGAAGACATCATATTGCCTAACTAGTTTGTCTGCATCCCACGCATATCCCATCCCCACCGGCTGTCTCGGCACGACCTCGGGAGGTCGGGTGCGAGGAAGAGTTACTTGTAGATTCCCAAGCTCGCTTGTCACTTTTCCGTCGTACAAAATTGGTGAACCCGACGTGAACTTTCTACCTTCTGATTTGGAGTCAGATTTGTACTACCTCATCAGTTTTCACCATCACCTTCACTCCTTCCCATTATTTCTGTGGGTATTCATATACCCCCAAATATGTCGGGATTCGATGCATATGGCAGACCCTCTCTGGGTCTCGAGGCATACTACGCCCAACAAAATAGGCAATCATCACCCTCACTCTCGCATGGGGTGACAACTACTCAACTAACCAATTGTCAACACAAACTCCAAGGATCAGATATAACTCATCTTTTCAAACTGAGGAGTTAGATCAGCTCGCTCAAACACAACAAACAGAGCCTTCAGGCTCGAATAATATGACGTTCACCAGAGAATCTGGTTCATCTCCTCAGGTGCTGCTTAGACCACAAATTAGTAGACAATCAGACCCATACCTAGTTTTAGATGATGAACAGTCAATACGTTATCCCAGGAATGAACAACGCTCTCGAGTATGTACCCACCTATAGGGAGTTTACAAACACAACCCGAGGCCTCTTTTCAAGAAAATACCTCTATACCACTACATATAGGAAATACCCTCGAAGAAACTTGGCAAGACAATGGTCAGTTCATAGCAGGGTATCATAGACCTATACAACATCAGAATATACAACAAACGCCACCAAGGCAAAATATCGTGACTTCACCATATGAAGTCATTTCGACTTTAGTAGAAAAAGTTAGGGGATTAGAACTTGCCCAAGCAAGTCAAAATTCTCAATTCATGCAAGCAGGAAGTTCCAATCCCCCACACCATCCTAGCCAAGTAGACCTCCTCACAGGAATAGGCACGTTAGGCATGCCTCCTCAGTATTCACAACAAACGCCAACTAGACCCACCATCTCTAACACCGTTCCTCCCGGTCTAGTACAAAACAATCCATTCCTGGACAATACCCCGTCATACTTAAACATGTACTCCAAATCACCACAAGGGGATATGTTCTCCTCTCCCGGCATGTTTTCTCAAACACAGGTGTTTCCTTATGCCCCTACCAACGCATACGCTACGCCATATCAACAACCCATTCCACCACCACTCCTCAAAGAAGCACCATCAATGGTCGAAACCTATGCGATAGGGACTTATTCAGAATATTTGAAAGAGCCCTTAGACTTCACCATACGAAGCGTCATGCTTCCAAGACCCCTTCCTGATTTACCCAAGTACAAAGGTGAGGGAGATCCGAACGCACATATCAAGGCTTACGCTACAGCCATACGAGAACTACTCCCTTGGGATGGGGTTGTTGCTAAAATATTCCCCAAAACTTTGGAAGGCATCGCTCTCGATTGGTATTATAGAATACCTGAGGCTTCCATCCATTCATTTAAACAACTCGTTTCAGAGTTCATTAAGGCATTTGACATGAACAAACTGTTAAGAACAGGAATCAGGGAGTTCTTACACATTAAGCAGGAACATAATGAATCTGTCACTCATTTCATCCAGAGATGGCGTACAGTTCTTTATTCTTCAGCCAGTGCTCCAAATATGGACCAAATGGAACTATGTGATTTATTCCTTCATTCTCTCAACAGAGAAGTGAAGGAAGAAGTCCAGAAGTTCCCACTAAGGACTTACGATGAAGTACTTGAGAGCGCTCTCCGAATAGATCAAGTGGCAATAGATAGTGGTCGTAAGACATATGGAACAAACGGGAGGTTAATCACCTCCAGCCAGAACACTACAACTTATCCTACTACCACGAATGTCAATCAAGGACCTAAAATCCTTAACAAAAATCACGGGGTGACAACAGATGGAGTAACCGATCAGCCTAAAAAGGTAAATACTGTGAATACTTCACCACCAATGAACAATCAACGAAACAACAACTTTACCCCAACAATCAATACAGTGGATTTTAATCATCCTCAACAACAACAACAACAACGGTGAAATCCCGCACAGGGTCTAAGCCAAAACTCAATTGGTTATCAAAACCAGAATCAAAACCAGAAACAACAAATGCAAAACTTTAATCCTAATAGGCAACGGTTTGATCAGAGTTTTAGGCCACAATATACACCAAACCAACAAACCAGGAATTACAATCCCAATTCATATTGTGGTTTCCACAAAATTTGAGGTCATGACACTAGAACGTGCCGTGACTACAATAAATTCATGCAACGTTTGCCAGAGGAACAAAGACAATTCTTCACAGATATGTTCTTGGCAGATCCTGTGTCACCACCACCAAACACGCTCACAGGGGCAGTTTCCCCTCAGAATGCTCCCCTCAAGATCTTTAATGATCCACTCCCAAATCACGATAACAATAGGCTAAGTCTAAATGGGACAAACAAAAGCATAATGACGGGAAACAATGATCATGAAGCCTCGACTTCACTAAATCCATCAGTTGCACCACAATTAGGAAGTCAGCCAGACCCAAGATAGTCGGTTTAGTAGAATTAGATGCCGAACTACCCATCGAAGCTATAACAAGAACACGAGAGTATTTCTCTCAGCCAAGCCCAAGTCACCTGCCAGAAATAGATAAGATCCAACAAATAGTAGAAAAACCCGTAGGTGCCTATGATTTAATTAGCGACCTAACAAAAACCTTCTCGCACATTTCATTTTTGGACTTACTGAAGAATTCTCCTACCCACAGGGCTGCTCTTCTAGAGGCATTAGGTTTAGGTCATCTAATTAACATCACTCCACCTCCCGAAACACAAGTGAACCATGTAGACTTTGATATCCACCCTCCGGGGCAGCCGGATAAGGATGTCGAATTCATATTCGAAATAAATAAAATGCCTACAGATGCTGAGATTGCACGCCGAGGTGATCCAACCTTACACTTACAAGTATGGGTTTATAATAACTACGTGAAACGAGCAATGGTTGATGATGGGGCAGCAGTTAACATAGTCCCCTTCTCTTTCCTTCAAAAACTAGGATATGGGGAAACAAATTGTTCCACGACTCGAAATACATTGAGAGGCTATGATAGCCTTAAGGCCACTTCGATTGGGACTATAATACTACCAGTCACCTTAGGACCCAAAACAATCCTGACTGAGTTTTATATTATAGATCGGGAAACTAACTATAATATGATCCTCAGCCGACCATGGATACACCGTATGAAGGCAATCCCTTCTACGTTATTCCAAGAAGTAAGATTCTTGCATCTAGGAAAGGTGTTTCAGAGCCAAAGGTGATCCAAAGCCATTCGATATACACCTAGCTGACTTAAAGAAAAGACCAGGCGTGCACTCGGAATTTGAACTTCCAACAAACCAACTTAATAAACCCACTGACGCAAAACCAGAGGAAAAGTTGGTACCTACAACGGATCTTGAGACTATGAGTCTAGTCAAGACAATCCCAGCCTCAAAAGATGAGGCTAACATTGTAGAAACGGTATCATTAGGAACTACTACGCAAAAATCATTGAATTGCTAGAACAGATCTACCAATGTTCTTACCATTTGATTCTGTAGGCATGGGATATTCCCTAGGTGTTGGTTCTCTTCCAGCAGAGGATCTCTGTATGGTGGAAGTAGAATGCGCAAACACAACAAATATCCCAACGTCCATATTCCCAACTAAATATTGGACACTCCATTTTGATGGAGCTAGATGTCATGTTACGAGCGGGGGTAGGTGTAATCTTTACTTCCCCTGAAGGAAAAGTCCTACCATTCACCTTCAAACTAAATTTCAATGTACAAACAATGGCGCTGAGTACGAAGCCCTCCTCCTTGGCCTCATTTTAGCCAAGAGGATCGGTGTTAATAACATCAGGGTGTTAGGAGACTCACAATTGGTAGCAAACCAAGTCTCTGAGATATATGAAACCAAAGCCGAGCACTTACAACTTTACAAAACAGCTGTATTAGATTTAAGCAAGGAGTTTGACTTCATATCAATTGAAGCAATCCCGCGAGAACACAATCTTCTCACCGATTCTATAGCAACCTCGGCATCACGCTTTACTCCAAACAGTAAGTTAGAGGATACCCGTTTCATGGTATCCCTTCGTGATGAACCATTGATAAAAACAATGACAAATTCTCTTTTAAATGGAAATGAAAACAAATCTACTATCCTAGACCACATTGATAGTGATATGGCCACTCTGAATTACTTAAACGCCTATGCGGCATTACATCTCTCCTATCATATGATAGATTTGTCCTTAATCCCACATTCGTCTTCCTACTTCGGAAATCCCATGATGGAGCTTCCTCAAAATGGAACCTAGCGTATACACAAAGAGAAAATGGGGACGATTTGGATTTACCTCCAGCCCCACCTGAGTTTGAAGAAGGTAATGCCTCTTTAATCGAAGAAACAATTGATGTTAACATCGGAACGGAGGATGAACCAAAGATCTTGAAACTAGGATCCTCGTTAACCCCGAAGAAGTAGAAATACACACTCAGATCCTCAAGGAACATCAGAAGGCTTTTGCATTTAATTATAAAGAAATGACAGCGTCAGCACCACACATTGCGGTACACAACCTCGTCACTAAATCAGATGCAAAACCGATTAAACAAAAATCAAGACCCATGAAACCTAAGGTAGCTCTCATGGTGAAAGAGGAAGTAATAAAACTCCTCCAAGTAGGATTCATCAAACCAGTCGATTACTCTCAATGGGTATCTAATATCGTTCCCATTCTCAAAAAGAATGGGAAGATACGCATCTGCATAGATTTCCGAGACATTAACAAAGCGTGTCCTAAGGATGACTTCCCATTACCATCCATAGATGTCATTGTTGATGCAACAACTGGATTTGAACTCTTGTCTCTCATGGATGGATTCTCGATACAATCAAATCAGAATATCTGAACAAGACCAAGCTAAAACCACGTTTATAACTCCTTGGGGAACCTATTGCTACGTTGTTATGCCATTCGGTCTCAAGAACGCTGGCGCCACATACCAGCGAGCTATGACGTATATATTTCATGATCTAATTCATAAAATTGTGGAATCCTACGTAGATGACTTGTTGGCTAAGGCCAAGAAGCGTGACCACCCGGAGGTGCTCCGCATCATTCTTTCACGTCTAATAGAATACGGAGTCACGCTAAATCCAGAGAAATGCGTCTTTGGTGTAACAGGAGGAAAGCTCCTAGGTTACATCATATCGTCACGAGGGATAGATGTTGATCCAACCAAAATTCGGGCTGTCCTCGAAATGGTCCCACCTTCGAATGAATCTGGAATCAGGTCATTTCTCGGAAAACTTGGTGCAATCCGAGATTCATCCTGACTTAAGCTTTCACCATCCATCCAATCAACAATCTGCTCAAGAAAGATTATAGTATTGATTGGACCGAAGATTGCAATGAAGCTTTTGATGCAGTTAAGCGTTTCCTGTTATCACCACCTACGCTAATGCCACCTAAGCTAGACCGCCCGTTAATTTTATATTCACGAGCTACCGATGTCTCGCTGGCCTGTATGTTGGCCCAAGAGGACGATGACAAGAGAGAGCGCGTGATTTATTTCATTAGTCGAACATTACTTGACTACGAAACACGTTATACACAGGTAGAACGAGAATGCCTTGCCATAGTCTTTGCTACTAAACGCTTAAGACACTATATGCTAAATCAAGAAACAAGGGTCATGGTAAAAATAGACCATTTACGAACTTTCCTCACACAAGGGTCCTTGTCTAAGAAGGCTGGACATTTTATAACCTTAATGGGGGAATTCAATTAACATTTGTAAATCAAAATCCGTTAAGGGACAAATCATCATGGATTGGTTAGCTGATAACCCATTAGATGGAGGCGATCTAGTAAATCTAGACTTTCCCGATGAGTGCGTATACTACATTGAAACCAGACCTCCTATCTCTGAGTGTCCCTGGTATACCGACATTATTAATTATATCATGGACCATACGTATCCAGAAGGGGCTACACCACAACAAAGAAGGCGGTTACGCATTATTGCAGCCAAATACGTCATTATAGAGCAAGTGCTCTATCGAAAAGCATGTTCGATGGAATGCTCCTAAGATGTGTCGACACAGAAGAATCCAAGAAGATTCTCCACGAATCTCACAATGGAATGTGTGGAGGCCACTTCGGTGGCCATGCCACCACTCGCAAAATACATCGAATGGGCTATTTCTGGCCCACTCTAGAACACGACGCAGTAGAGTTTGTACGCAGGTGTCATAAGTGTCAAGAATTCTCCCACGAGATTCACATGCCAGCACAAGCTCTACAACCAATTGCTACTCCATGGCCCTTTTCTACGTGGGGTCTTGATTTGATAGGGAAATTCTCTCCCTCATCTATAGATGGCCATAATTTTATAATCACGGCCACCGAATATTTCACCAAGTGGGTAGAGGCTATGCCTCTTACTACTGTACCGGGTTCTGTAATCGCCAAGTTCATTTTGAACCAAATCATTTGCAGATACGGTATCCCACAAGTCATTATCTCAGATAATGGAACTTCTTTTAAGAATGACGAAGTTCGCGAACTATGTAATAAATTTAAAATAAGCCATCATACGGCTTCCTTGTATTACCCTCAAGCCAACGGACAGGCTGAAGCGACAAACAAAACACTGAAAGCCATTCTCCTTAAAACTGTGAAAGAAAACAAACGAGATTGGCATTTGAAGTTATATCCGGCCTTATGGGCCCACCGAACCTCAATAAGAACACCAACGGGAGCGACTCCTTTCTCACTAGTATTCGGGCAGAGGCAGTTCTCCCACTTGAGGTTGAAATACCCAGTCTCCGTATTTCATTACAAGGGATTCTGGATGAAGACGCTTACAGAGAAGCACGTCTCTCCCAACTAGAAAGCCTAGATGAAGCTAGGTTAGATGTTGAACAGTGGCACAGAGCCTATGCTGACCGGATGTGCCGGCAGTATAATAAGAAGGTCTATGAACGTGACATATATGAAGGTGATCTAGTTCTAAGGCTAGACAGTCGGATCGACAAAAAGACCGGCGAGGGAAGAAAGTTCCGCCCAAATGGTTGGGCCCATACCAAGTCATGAAGGACTACGGAAATGGTGCATATCTCTTATGTACGCTAGAAGGTGAGGAATTTGGTGAAACAGTCAATTCCCTACACCTTAAACGATTCTACGCGTAAGCAACCGGCATAATATATAGCTACATTTACATTGCATCTTCATATAGTTAGGTTCATTTTGTCCGCATGTTTCGTACGAATCTTGTGATCAAGGAATTTATTCTTAAAGCAATTCATTACAAACTTCTGATGGTATTGGCATAAACACTCTAATCATACTTCTCCATCTCCATGATATCGTCAAGTTATTTTGGAATCATGTCATCAAATAAAACTAGATATGACAAAGTCTTAAACGGTAACCATACCAAGATCTGCGGGTTTATTCTCACTTTTGGTTTCTTCTTAGGATGGGCGTCTTGTCTATGGTCTGTTCTAGAAGCTTCATCGTGTCACATCTATCCCATATGTATATCTCTTTGGAAATAAGAGCATGCTGACATTTTGCTCAGATAAACAAGTCAAACATGTAAATCAAACAGAAAATTTTAAATTTACACATTTTCTTGCCTCACCAACCTTCGGTGATGAGCTTGCATCTCTTACTAGTGACGTAGGGTTGGGAAAGGATGGAAATGCCCTTACTCGCCTATACCTTGCCCATGGTGATAAACCCACGCTTCTTACTAGTAGCATGGGGCAAAGTGTAGGGGGTCCTCTTGACAAACAAACGTTAAAGGTCATAAGCAAACAATTCAAATCTTGAAGCCTTGAGTCAAAAACAAATGAATCAGATGTTCAAAATTCCAAGAGAGTTAAAATCCTAAAACCCAGATTTTGTCTACTATGTGGCCATCTACGGATCTAAGTCTAGATAAACCGCAAGGCAAGTTGCATCCTAAACTATGAAAGTCACTCGGGTAGAGTAAGCTTGTAGCTTCCCAATTTGGTTCCACCAAAGCTTTGTCTATCTTTCATCACTATCATTTCAACATATTTCACAACTTGTGCCCTTTCTAGCTCTCGGTGACGAGCCCTCGCATCTTACTAGTTGCGTGGAGTTGGGAGTAGGGGCAGGTTTATCTGCTCATCATACCGGTTTACCTTCACCACTCTGCCAAAACAAATATGAAGTATCAAAAATTGCTTAAAGAAACTAAGATTCAAAATCACATTGTATCTACATTATCATGTATCAGCATCATGAAATACAAAAAGGAAGTAAACACTTGCATCATTTGTTCTCCATTGCATCCATTCTAAAATCATATAAACATACATCATAATCTACATGAGGAAACTGAAAAGGAAACAAAGCCATAAATGCCAAAAGTCTGATCCAAAAAGAATATATATATATATATAATGGTCAAAGTTTCTGTACAATGCCATCATGCACTAAGCATGGTCAAAACGCTCAAAGAGCCCGGATATACAAAAGAATATATCATACAAAATCTACGAGAGCCAAGTGGCTTCTCAATCCCTACGAGACCCCTCTGAAGGCGCACGCCCACACCTAGGACTCCGGCTACGCCGGCGCTCTGAGTGCACGGAGGGCTCAGGATCCCGAGGGGCAGCCAGTCTCGCCACGAGAATGACTCCTCATCAGCGCTCGGCTGTCCTATACCCCGCTAGCTCCATGCGAGAGTCGATACCATCCTGGCCACATGCCAGATCGGGGCAAAGACGCCAATGTGTCTACCAGCTGCTGAGGGCTCCCCAACATCTACAGACATAGCTCTGCACGGGTCCTCTCCATGGGGATCATCAGGGTATCGGTGCATACCCTGCGAATCAAGTCTCGCCACTCATCGGCGGTCTCTGCAAAACAAAGGAAACAAAGACAAATTAGAAATAAACAAGAGATAAAACACAAAGAGTAAACAAGAGGAGAAATAGTAACTAAAGCAATCCTAATTAAAAACAAACATTAAAAGGAAGGATGGTAACTTACTCGGATCACCAGGCCTCCAGGATGGATCTCTAGGGTCGGCGCCTGCCACAGATGCCGCCGCTGACTGAGGTGCTCCCCGTGGCTGGAGCAACGTAGATCCTGCAACGGACTCATCCTCCCCACCATGACCCTGGGAGAGTGGCTCCTCTGAAACCAGAGTCACCCTCTCTGCACTCTGCTCGGCCCTCTCTGCCTGCATGATATCCTGAGTATCATGCCACTCAGGATCACTGTCCTCCTCAGTCTCCTCCTCTGTCTCTCCCCCTGTGAACTCCTCAGACTCGAGTCTATGTCAATGGGGTCATCGCTGCTATGGGCAGGACTGAAGCAATCTGAAGTAAGGGTGCCCGAGGAGCACCGGCTCTCCCTCGGGCACGTACTACCCGCCTGGCCGCAATAGGAATGCCAGGTGTCACAACTGTCCAACCCCGGCCTCTAGGGCCTCCCCTGGCTTCTCGACTGATCTATAAACTGGCGCTACCGGGGGAAGCATACCAATGTAGGGTAAGCCAAACTGCTGAGGAACTCGGCCAAAGGGGTGTACCTCCACTCGCCCCACTCTATCAATAAGCTGCCCTGTGGTGGAGCAGGAGATCAAAGTAAGAGTCTCCTCACCCCATATACCTGCCATAGTCTGATACGGTGTGGCCTCCATGTCAGCAGTGGTCAAAAAAGCAACTGGCTGATGAGGTGCTCTGAGCACCGACATATCTGTCCATCTAGCCGCCCTCACAGCCTCCGGATCTCGTCACCTCTACACCTCTCGCCATAGGGGATGAAGTGCTCATAGACCCAACTCATGACTAGTGGTCGGGTGGCTCAAGGACTCGCCTCGTAAACGGACTACCCCGTATAAATCATGGTAGGTGGTCCCAAGTATGTCTCGCTCCCCGCATATATCCGGCCATGTCCTCTATCTCGTAATAATGGGGGACCAACAATATAACAATGTGTCTCCTCCTTGTCCCCGATCAGTCCTCGAGGCAAGGATCCCCATAATAGCTCAGCCAGTAGTAGGGGGATGGGAAAACTAGGAATAGATCGAACTCTGACCCCCTTCTTCGAACCCGTGGAGATGACTGCATCTCCCATATAAGTGGCCCACTATGCTATCTGGGCCCGTGAACCTGCTGTCTCTAGGGTGAGTCGTCTCCCAATGATCGGGACCCCTAGGATACGGTAAACATCCTCTAAAGTGATGGTCCACTCACCGCGGACCCCTGGTAATCGGAAGGTGTTCCGATCAGCATCCCAATAGGAAAACAAGTCACAGAGTATGTGACTGGATGGTGCAACATGAGGCACGCGTGATATGCGCAGTATACCAGCCCGCTGAAGAGTATCCTCCTCATCCTGTGAGAGGGCATCTAACACTGCTGGGAGCCAGTCACACTCTCTCTCTCTCTCGCTCCACCGAATGTACTCCTCTCTCACCTGCATACACCCAAAAACACACAAAATAGAGCAAGTTAGCATCCAAGTGATACTAGAAAAATCATGAAAACACGTAGAAATGCTAAAAATGCAAAAACAACTTCAAACAAGTACTCTTTTGACATTCTGTGAAGAACCGCCGCCCTGAGCAGGGTGGCGGTTTCATAACCGCCGCCTTAAGGGTGGTCTCAGAACCACCCCGAACGGGCGGGCGGTCATGTAACCGCCACCCTACCTGCAGCGGCGGTGGTCGTGGCCCGAAACCCACGCGGGTTTTGTAGCTTAAAAAGCCTAAAAACACTAAAAACAACCATTTTAGCTAAAAACAAAGCCTACCCAGTAGGCGCCCCCCCTAGATAGACCTTTTGAACCTAACATTTTCAAAAACTATCCCCCCACGACAAAGATTTTAGCATTTTAAAATTGAGGGGGAAAAGTGGTAAATTGAAGAAAACCAACCTGTGATCTCGCGGGTCGATGTTCTCGCTCACGGAGGCATGATCACTATCTCGTCACGGACGTTTTGACTCTACTCACGCAAGAAACCGTCACCGTGGGTCCCAGAGCTCAGAATCAATCAAATCAACGCGCGCAAATGAATAGGAAAATGGGCCCACTTTCATATATATAGCAACCTGACTGGTTTAAATGCCTTTTTCAGGTTTGGAGCACCGACGGAGGTAAGTTTTTATCCTCACACAAATGGTACGTCCTCATTTCCTATTATTTTAGCGTTTATTTTCCAAATTATTGTGTCTATCTGCACTTGAGTTCTCTTTTCATTTTGCAGGTAACGGGAAATTTGGATGGCGTCATTTCAACACACGGACGTATCAGGTATAACTTCTAACTTCCCATTTCGGGACCGCCATACTTGGACCCACCGTTTTACGCCTCTTCATGGCTAAAATGCTTCTCCGAGGGGGCAATATGTACGTACCCAAAATTGTGGGGTACTGCACCACCGAACAACGTAACACGTGCCCCAATGATGATACAGGTCTCCTCACAAGGTGTTCGGGATCCGAAAATCTCTCTAAACATGCGTTAACATCCCGCATGCCCCGCTTAGCCCCTACGTCCTTTGTTTTTCTTTTTTCTCTTTTCTTGACCTTTTTCTCTTCAGTTATGAAACCGCCGCCTCGCCTCAAGGCGGCGGTCTCGACCGTGACTCGCCCCGATCAGGGGGGGTCCTGTAACCACCGCCCTGCTCAGAGCGGCGGTCCTGCACGCATTTTCCAGAAAGCTCTTTTAACACGACTCACGTAAATTCAACGTTTCACCAGCTTTTTTTTACCGCCATAAGCTTGCATTTATGATTCTGGTTCCCTAGAATAGTGTTTTGCCATTGTTTATAGTTTAAGAGTTCAAATTGGTTTTTACCTTGGGTAAATCCAAATGCTATAAATAGATGGCTTGTGCTCAAGCAAATGGCCCCTCAAATTTTCCTCTGAATTTCTCTTTGCAATAGATTTAGTTTTCATTTTGCTTAGAATTCGTAGTTTCATTCATTGCATGCTTGTTAGTATTGTTTTGCTGTTAAGAAGCCACATATCCATCTTGTGCAAGTGTTGCTATTATTTCATCCAATCCATTGGAATAGGATAGTCTGTTTATCAATAGGAAGCCATTAAAGTTGTAGGTTTTGCTCCTCAAACATGATAGTTTCAGGTTCTGGATGTTTTATGTTGCATGACTCGCAATAGATCCCGCTAGGAATTGCATAAGCCAAGCTCTGTACTCTTGCGCTATCCCTCTCCTACTCGCATTGTATTCAGTCTGTATTCTAAAGTTGTCCCTTGTTCCAACATCTACTTCTGTTGATGCAAGCATTACACGCTTTTCTGGATCCACGTGAGCACGAAAGAACGAGGAGATCACACTGAGGGGACAAAATCACACACACCATCGGATTCGCCACTGTTCTGCAGAATCCAGGTTCTAGCTTTCAAAGTTCTAAATTAGAAGCATATCAAATAGAGTAGCTAATCATTTCATTTCAGTCAATTTTACTTTCGATATTGCCAGGGAAGTTGTGGGGATTGATAGTTTCTGAGAGACTATGATTCATTCCTCACTTCTGAGGTAGGATCGAGAGTCTTGCAAATAGATTAGATCAATCATTTCGTTATTTAGAATAGATTTACAACTGCACAGACAAATAGCTATACTCGGTTATCTTGTTTGTTTTAAATTGTTATCTTAGCTGTCAATTTCTAGATGTATTAAATTAGTTGCTCTTCTAAATCCATTCCAATAGTTCATCAGAAAATACAAAAATAGAGAAATCATATATACTATAGATATATTTCACGTAGTTAAAATTCACTTTGTTGCAGTTAGATTTACATTATTGCTTTGTATGACAATCACGGGACCTAGGGAGCCCAGAGAATACGTATTTGAGCCAATCGTGCCTCAACCCAATCTCATCACAGCAATAGTTGACATAGACCAGAATCTTAGAATCCAAGTCTTCCAAACAACAACAGACTTACAACAGATCAGCTCTCAGTTGAGGGGATTAAACATAGAAGACAATCAAGTGCACACGTTTTGGTCAAATCAGCCAAATTACAGATTACCCTAGAAAAATATCCACATGACTGTAGAAGGGCTTGAAAGAGAGCAAACATTCGGTTGTGATCCTTTGGTCCCACAACCAGACGTAGGAGACATTCTCACAGACATAGATACTAGCCTAAGAATTCAAGTTGCAAGAACACCTGTGAGGTACTCTGAGAAGATCACACAACTATTAATTTTGAATATAGAGGCTAAGAAAGCATATGATTATTGGATACTAGGGATCAAGGACTGAATTCGTACATGACCATAGCAGGACCGCAACAACCAAGAGTCTACGGTTGCGATCCACAAATCCCACAACCCAACGAATCCGTAAGTGAATCAGACATAGACACTGGCCTACGCACACTAGTATTCAGATCTACTCCACTTCCACCTATCATCATCACACAATTATCCTTGTTAGATATAGCGGCTAACGAAGCTAAAGAATTCTGGACTAGGCCAGAGAACCGCCCATAAAAACAACTACATCCATCATCCACTCTATAGGAGGGCCTTCTTTGCCTTAGATTCAAAAATTCCACTAGTGCGTGTCCCCAAGACATCTCGGCACAGAGGTTTCCTAACAGGAAGTTACTTACATATTCCACTCACTTGTCATTTTCCATCGTATAGACACGAATGAGCGAGGAGTCTCACTGCAGGATGAAATCACACACAAATGGGATTTCCATTATTTTGTAAACACCGAGTTTGAGCTATAAAATTTCTAAGCTCACTTGTCATATCAAATAGAGTAGTTAATTATTTTATTTTAAAATCTTGTTCTCGATATATTGAAGTCAAATTGATAGTTTATGAAACTTTGATTCATTCCTCACTTAGAGGTAGGATCGAGAGCCTTTAAAATTGATATGTTTTAGCTGCTTTTGATATTTAGGATAAAATCATAATTCAACCTAGAAAATAGCCATTACAAGATACTTTGTTTGTTTTCATTTTAATAGATTAGTTGTCATCTTATAAATATACTAGAGTAGTCATCTTGCAAGATTTCATTGAAATACATCATTGAAAAATACAAAAATAACGAAGCCAGGATGCTTGCATAACGTAAATACCTCTTTTGATGAATTAGAGTTTATTAAATGTTAGTTAAAAAATTAGATATTATCATGGCAATCACGGGACCTAGAGTTGGTGGTTGATATATTTGAACCCATAGTGCCTCATCAAATCTACCCATGACTTTAGGGTTGATATAGATCGTGCTCCTTAGGATCTGGTCTTTAAATCTCTTTTATTTTTGTAATATAACAGCAGTTTTAATATATTTTCAAGCCCATAGAGGATTAAACATAAGATGAAAAAGTTACACATTGCTTCAAACCATGTGTTATATATTTCCTTGATAAAACACACTAAATAACCAATAGATGAATGTTGAATGATAAATTTGGTTGTGATCCTTTGATTCCATGAGTAATGAAAGACCTCCTCATTGATATAGACACTAGCTTATGTATCAAGTTACCGAACACCTATTAGGTACTCGGAGAAAATCATACAACTCCTAGTTTTAAACGTAGAAAATGGGGATTTTTTAGGGGTTGTGCGATTCTTGGATGATTGGGAGAAGGGATTGATTCTTCATATGACCATAACAGGTCCACAACAACCACATACTCACGGTATGTAATCCTAAGTCCCACTTCCCAATGGGATTAAATCAAGACCTACTATAAACCAACTTATATTGGTGTTTATATCTTCACCACTCCCATAAGATATTATAGCACTTTTACCTATTAAACATTGCTAATCAATCTAATATTTTTTGGGCTAGACCAGAAAACCATCCATAGTTCACTACGCAATCCAGGTAAACCACCTATCACCATTTTATGACTTGTGGGAAGATATACAAAGCTTTAGTGTGGGGTCACTTCCCAGATGTCCAACAACCAGAAAAATAGTATGTTGGATCTCGATAGAACATGATTGGAGCCTCAATGTGGGAGAATTATATGATGGAATGATATATTACACCAAGTCCGAAGTTCAGGAGGGTTCTTTTGTGTGAATTTTTTCACATATTTCATTATTTCATGTTGAGGATTTAAGATTACGATTAACTTATACATATCCATTCAAGGGCAAAATTCACGTGAGGGAGGTAGTCTAAGAAAAGTGGCGTAAATGAATTCGGAGTACGAGGAAAGATATGTAGATTCCCTGCTCATCTTGGGAATTTTCCATTATAAAGTCTGTTTGAACTATGGGTGGGGAGAAGAAGAGATGCAAAAAAAAAAATTTAAATGATCAACTTTATCATTGTAGATCTTTAATGATTTAATGGGAAAAGCATCAATAGCATTCAATGTTGTCCCATTAACCTTGTTTCTATAATTTGTGTGATTGAGCATCATTTTTACAGATAAATTCCCTTTACTTGATTCCAATCAACTCGGCGTCTCCACCTCGTAATTTGAGATTTCAGATTCATTTTGTCTTGCCATTTCTAATCCTAATAATAAAGGCTTCACACATTTGGCTATGTTATTAGTATTATCAAAGTGTGTAACTTGAAAGCAAAGGGAAAGATCTTGAAATCTAGAGATATAAGAACCACGCCGGGCACTTTGAACTAGTAGTTGAACAACTAGGGTTGTCGAACTCAAGGGTCAAACAATTTGGATCTTCTTCTTAGGGCACTTTAAGAAACACCTTAGATGTCAAGAAATAATTTCACACCAAGCCACAAATCTTGAAAGATAATTTGAGCCTTAGGATCATCGATTTAAGTTATGGTACTTTGCTTGTGCTTCGTGTAGTGAAGGACATGAGGCAACTCCATTCACTAGAATTTTAATTTGGTCCAATCCATGTTGATTTCTCCTCCAAGATCTTTTTGAAAATGTCCCAAGAGAATCCTATAAGTGATATTAGATATCAACAACTAGGATAGTCATTTTTACTCAAATCTTTTCGTGAATAAACAAATGCAATCTACAATATCCTTGATTGATGTCAAGGGACTTGTTTAGTTTTTATGGATTAACACCACCCATAAGATTTAGTCTGGTGAGTCCAAGGTCATGAGCTACTTTTGTGGGCATTACATTATTAGAGGCTCTGAGTCAATTATCCATATTTTGAGTTTGAAACCGTTTATAAGTAAATGGTACAAAAAAATTCTCAATATTTCTGAAGAAGCGGCTAAAGGTCATATTATTCTATTGTAAAGGCTAAGTGGGGCTAGGAAAAGAGCCTTTCAAAGATGGAGGAATAGAATCCCTACTTCTAATGAATTTGGCAAGTTTTCAAATTGCTCGGGTTTAACTATCAATGAGGGATTCGCGTACTTCAACATTTGGATTTTGGTTTTCTTTGCATGATCAATGATGTCAGGGTGGTCACATGCCTAGTGGAATGATGGAGGGCTTAGTTCTAGTTACATTGGTTTGAGAAGTTTTAGCCTCAAAGTAGGAGAAAGAGAGTTGGAAGGTGAAGTTACCTTTTTGATCTCCTTTTTAGTTTGTGTTGAGATGGAGAGATCCTCTTTTACCATAACTACGGGAGATTCCTTACTTTCTTCCTTTAGCTTTGTTTTAACCCTGGAGATTTCTAGGGTTACTGAGATTGGGATCGAGTGAAAAATGCAAATGATTATCCATCATTCTCATCTTCATCTTTCTCATATTCCAAATAACCAATACTAGATTCGCGCATTAAATCATCAAAATACTCATGACACATATCCCAAGCTTGGTGGCTTCATGAGAGTTGTGATCTTCTCAACCTCATCCTTCTAAATTATTTTTTATTGGTTTACGACATGAGGAGCTTCAATGGCCAATTTTTGGGATAGTGATCAGAGATTCCTATCTCTTGTGGGAAAATACCATTGGCATTGTTGAAATTTCGTCTCCAGGAATATCCATGATAAAAAATAAAAATGTTGGTTTCTTGTTGAGAAATTTGATTTTTTAAAGTGATCAAGTCATTGGGCATCTTCTGAATCATAGGATCCATAGTACCATCAGAAGAACTCTGGTTTTAAGGCTTTGATGATTCTCTTATGAAGATCTTTGACTATAGTAATAAGATCATCTTCTATTTATGGCTATAGCTTGAGTGGTGGCCAAATCGGGATAACAGATCTTCTCAACAATGAAGCTTACATCTTCGAGAGCATTGATGAAGAAACACTTAGATTTTCAAGAGTAGGAATAGCTAGGTCTCACTTGTGGATCAAGTTGAATTTGGTTATGAAGTCCCGAGGGTCCATAAACTCCTTCTTCATGTGGGTAAGCTATGGAAGAAGGTGTGAGAATCTTTAGGGTTTGAACCTCATTAATATAGATCTCATGGTATCAACAAAAGTAATGCATCATTAATGGGAGATGGTAAAAGACCATTCTAAACTACAAATCCAATGTTTCAATGAAGAGTTGAAAAAGACATCTTATGAGTAACCCCAAGAACACCAGGGCATGCAGAAAGAATGAGGCAATGTGTTCATCGTGATGATGTTTTCCATCGTTGTTGAACTTAGGAATATTCTTTCGTGATCCATGAGGTAGGTCAAAGAAGATGGTGGAGTAAGGGAAAGAGGACCAATAGTTGCAGATAAGGAAAAAGTTGTGCTATCATTCTTCTAAATGAAGTGCGTGTGAATCTAAATATTTAACATCACAAAATAATGCATGACAAGTTATAAATGCTTCTTGTTCTTGAGGAATCTGAGTTCTTTAGATGGGCGAAGAACTCCTTGCTTTTCATATAGATGTAACATGCTAAGGGAAAGCCAAAATTATGTTGTTGAAGAAGATCAAAGAACCTATTTGAGTTTCACGCTATTGAATAATGCTGAAGAACTTGGGATGACTGTGAAGATCTTCTGGCTAGATTGAACTAGAAAATGGATCTTCTTGAAAATAAGGAAAATACAAGTCGCTCATACACCAAAAGGATAAGAAGGATCTATCAATCCGTATTCCCTAGTATTGCCAACAACTATTAGTTAGATATTTTTCAAGCCAAAATATGAGGTTCAACCACAATACATGGGATTAAATCCTCCTCAAAGATAGGTGAGGCTACTGTTTATTACTAATCTAAAACACAACAAAAATAATATACAATATTCACACTTTATCTAACCATTGGGGTTGGGATATAATCCAAAATCTATATCCATACTAGGTGGAGATATTGCTACTTTTGAAATGAAACGGATCAAAAAGAAATTATTATTATGGAAGAAACAAAAATGGAAGGGAAATGAGGGGAACGTATTTTCTTTTGAGAAAATGCAGATCATGAAATAATCATACGAGTTTTAGATAACAAATGTAATGTTTGAAATGATTAGAAATAATCAAGATGCTAAATAAGGAATAGCTTAAGATTATGAACATAAGAACAATATCCTAAGAAGGATACATCTCATAACACAAATTTTACAAAATAGCATCTATTTCTATTCCTCAAATGATTAAAAGAAAACACAAAGTCTTTCTTCTTCACAATAGTTCTCAATATTCCAAAAATCTCAACCCTTTGGAATGCATAAGCATCCCTTATTTATAATAAAAGGAGTTGAGAAAAAATAGGATAAATCCTAGAAAATAGTTTTTTAATGAGAGTCCTATTTTGCTTAACTCTCACGCAGGAGATCAAGTCAAAATTTGCTTCCTATGTGAAGAAACAAAAATGAAAAAGACATGTTGATTTCAAAATTGAAATGACATGCAACATTATGCCTATTCTGTTTCATGATATTTATCTTCCTCCAAAAATCCTACTTGTCTCAAAAGTCTTAGGATTTTTGGATTATACCTACATCTCATTTTCATCGGTGTGGTGGAATGATCAATCGAACTTCACACGTTTCCTACGAGTATCACTAGCATTGCTAGAAGCTTCTTTAATCTCTTGTTGAGTTTCCTAAGTGTTTCCAAAGAATGTTCAATTTTTACAAACCTATCAATGATTTCATATCAAATCCATAAGTTGGTTCATGTTGAATTGATTCTTGATCTGATTGTAAAGATCATCAAGTAGAATATCCTAGCTTTCATTCAACACCTTAGTGCGAGATCTTGACTAGCTCTTCTTCTATGTCATTTGTGTCATTGACCAATTGATCTCTTGATTCCCTAAATTTTCTGCAAGCTTCATTGAGAATCTTTATTCCGAATCTAATGGCCTTTGGTCGCTGAAAATGCTTGTCCCCATGTGAAAATTATTCCTTCTTCATTAAGATGTGGGATAGAACTGTTTTAGTGTTTGAGAGCTTCAAAATTTAACTCTATGATCCCAATTCTCGTGAAAATTCATCATCCATTTTCTCTCTATCCTTCTTTATATCCTCCAAGGATTTATAGACTTCCATAGTGTCATCAATGACTTATTTTCCTTATAGGAGCAGCCTCTTTATCCATTCATTGATCATTCTCCCATTCTCATTAATCTTCTCAATCATGAGTAAAGATGAGAAATTGAACCTAGGATAGGAGTAGAGGATGATGGTGTTGACTCGAAGGCTTTGAGAGCTTGAGTAGTACTTCTATCAATTGATGTACTTTCTCTTTTAACTCATCTTTGTTTGCCTTAGTTTCCTTTAACTTCTGAGACAACACATTCATGGCATCTTGTGCGCATCTTGTTGTGCTCCCTCCATTAGTTACTTTTCTAGATCAACCCTCATGATTTGATAATTTGTGACCATTATATCATCCTTGGTTTTATCATCCATGGAATGGAAATTTACTCAAATTTATGCCTGAGGCATCCACTAAAATCCTTGAACCATTTTGGGTTTCTTGGTGACTTGATAGGAGTGACCTTGAACTAAAATCAAAGAATGGTAAGGGAATTACCACCTTCCTCTTCCTTAGAGTCTGATCTATTAACCATTGAGGCGTATTGGAAGAATTCACTCCCTTTGTAGGTGTTATGGTCACATCCTTGGGTGGAGGAAGGTTAGCCTTTGGAATGGTGACCACTACAAGTGTAGTGTCCATGAAAATGGACTCGGGAATGAAGGCACGGAAGGAGGAGGCATGTCCATGGTTATCGGGGTCTAGTGGGATGAGGTGAGAGGCCGAGAAGATACTAGCCATGGCCGAGGAACTTGGTGAAGAAATATGAGGCATGAGGAAGGCTGAATGGAAGGAGGAAATGATTTTGAAATTAGAGCTTGAGAGATAAGAGGAAGACTTAACTCCGATGAACTATCAACCAAAAGAGGAATGGAAGGTTGAACAATCTCTTCTCGTGAAGGATGATTTCCTTATTCTAGTTATGAGAGGTGAATCAAGAACCTCAACTATTTGTGTTGAGAGTGGCCACCGATGTGGTTACTTGATCTTCTCCCTTTCCGACAAACTTAACCTTTATTTTCCTCTTGGAAGGGTTTTTATCCTTTTCATTTTTTCCCTTGGAGGGTCCCATTTCCAAAGTATCTAGCTTTGAAAAAATCCCTTCTTTATAACTCATTCCCCAAGAAATGATCCATGCCTTAGTACAGGCAAGAATTTGAGTAGCTCTCCCCGCAATAGAAGCTTTCTTAGCGATGGACCAATCAATGGCTAGGAATACATATTGGTCTTAATTCAACCCATCATATGAGGCATCAAGACACTCTCATTATCTATGGTGCCCTCTGGGATGTCAGATAAATCTAGCATCTGGATTTCTTCAATTGTCAACCTATTATTGTCCTTTCTTTGGATGGAAACTTCATCCCAAAGATCAACCCAAATATCTTCTATGTTGGGAACATGTAGATATAAAGTCCCGTACGATTTAAGGACTCCTTGGAAATCAAATCCATCTCTATGCTTCATGTGCTTCTTCAACTTGTCCTAAAGCTCGTGCACCACATTCTTAGCTTTAACCACTGTCGAGCACGTGTACCTTCCGATGGAAATAGGGAAGGATATGGTAGCCTTGTGTTTACTCTATTGGAATTTGTGAAAATCCAACAATTGTCTAACCAACTCCATCAGTATTAGCTTATCACCTGGGAATCTAGGAAATCGGAAAGGATCACCCGGGTACATGACCACCCGAAGGTATGTGAACTTCTTGAACTGTAAGAAGATACAACCCCATTTTGATACTTCGCCCATGCCTCATCAAAGACTCTTCTCTTTCTTAAATCGGGGCTCAAAGCATGCAACTATTCTCATAAAAGAAGGCATCATTCACTCTTCTGAATTAATCCTCGAACCCCTTCATTATCATCTGAGGGAAATACCGATATATATGTTTGGTTAACCTACTTCCCTTCACGTCTAACCCTGGATAATTCCTCATGTTGGCTGTTGCATAGGTGACATATGATGACATATAAAACTTTTGAGTAGTCGATTGTCTTCATTTGGGAATCAATTTCATTACTTATAAGATTGCTCGAATAAATCCATTGTTCGCTCTTCTTTATAATGACCATGAATTGATACATCCACCCATGGAAGTATCTTGACTCGAAAGTCCAAATACTCGACTCAACAGGATGAGGATGTCACCGATTTCAAGGATGAAATCACTCCTGGGTACAAGCTTGGGAAACTTAGAGACTGGCTGACTTGGCCTTGATCAAGAACTTTTTATTCACATGCTTGATGTAATCTTCTTGATCTTTGTCCCAAGATTTTGTGTACTGACTTAAGATCTACATCAACATATTCCTCAAAGTTGGGAAATCTTAAGAGGTCATCAAAGTAACCTCCATCCAACTTCACTATGGTTTCTCCTGCTTGATTTTTCACTGAGTGGGAATCTGAGTCATAATTGGAAGAACATGCCGAATGAACTCATGGCATTGAGCACATTGGGAATCCCTGCTCACGAGAGGGAGGCCACTGTTGGTGATTGAATTCATCTAGGGACTCTGAGAAGAATCCTTGGTTCTATTCCAAAAGTCCTCCATGTCTATGTTACCAAGCTTCGTGTCTCGGATGTCGTAATTGCAATCTATGTAGGAAGGGGATTCCATTTTCTGGTACTTGTACTTCATCTTTCCTAACCTGTCTGACTTATCCTTAGATGATCTAGGATCTGACATGAGAAGTCCTGAAGAAAGAATTCCTAGATAACTCATGTCCGAAAAATCAAGCTTGGAAGCTTGCTGAAGCAACCCCATAGACCCGATAGAGCTCGCAGAGTATAATTGGAAACTAGGTTGTGTCAGACACTTCATGAAACCCGACACACTACGGAAATCAGGAGATGTTGAGCACTCTTTGGAACCTGATACTCTGCAGAAGTTGGAAGATGTCAAACAATCTGAGAAACCGACACTCATGGAAGTTAAATGATGTTGAGCACTTTGCAAAACCTGATACACTACGAAAACTAAAGCAGTGTTAGACACCTGTAAACCGAATCAAAGGCATTGGTTTTGGGATGTCGAACAGATGTAAAACTTCCTCCAAGATTATAAGTTAGGTTTTATATATTAATCTCAAAACTATGATAGTATACCCATGGAAGAAAATAAGAAAACACCTGGATGAGTTTTCAAACAAGGGTAGCATGGAAATTCAATAGAAAATGAAAAAACAACCCTAAACACTAAACCCATAGGCAAGAAAAAGAAAAGAGGAAAAACGACAAAGAACACTTCAAAAATAAACCCAAAGATCACAAAATGATAAGAAGAGAAAAATACCTTCAAGAAATTCAAAAAATGATCAAAGATGAATCACGAAATCAATCGAGAAGTTCAGTCAAGTTTGGAGTTCAATCGAGCATGTACAAAATCCACGCAACAAAAATATATTAGGTAGAAATGACATGTAAAATTGGGCTATTTATAAAACCCTAGCATTTATTACACCTCCTTCGACACGTGTGCCAACTAATCGACAACTCGGAGTTAATGCCATGTCATCATGCTTAGCACTTTCAAAACCCGAAACAAAGGTTTTCTTAACAAATCGTGAGTTTCGGGAACCAACCAACATGAAGCATGTAAAAGACATGTCTGGATGCTATCGTGTTCCAAAAACTCGACACAAAGGATCATGTCGAGTTTCAGGTTTCGGGAAACAAGCAACATGTAACATGTTTTTTATAAGGTATGTTTTGATGCTCCCGAGTTTCGAAAACACGATACACTGGCATGCAATCTGGTTTCAAGTTTCGAAGACACTCGACATGAAGCATGTGAAAGACATGTTTCCATGCGATGGAAACCCGAAAACCTGAAAATATCCTTCAAAGGGCATTTTTAGGAGGTTTTGTAAAAAAATTCTAAGGTTACTTCAATTTTAGCTGGAATCACTAAAAATGAGATAACAGGTGAAACAACAAGAGTCATTGGTAAGTTCAGAGGCCATACCTTCATTAATTTTTCCTTGTGGACGAAGAAAGTATGCCCATACTTGTCATTTATTGCACCTCACCTACCTAGGGAAATGTTCACTTTTCATGAATTTTAGAGGTCTAGAACCCGAAATACTAAATTTATGCTCCCATAATGTATATCTTCTCTCCACGATTCCAACAACTAGGTTTTTGTTGAAAATAGACATTTTGGGCTCAAGTTGTGTAATTTCGGAGTTCTAGGTCCTCAACAATTTTGTAGTTTTGGAAAACTCCAAAATCCATGTTTGATGTCTCCACACCGTATATTTTTCCCCACTATCTGTTGACTATGATTTTGTGAATATTGGACATGTGTAGCTCAAGTTATCATCATTTGAATGTGAGGGGTTTTAATGTTTTAAGGGGGTCTTGGTAATGCATTAACAAGCTAGTTCACCGAGATTCTTGATGAGCTTTGTGAGTTCTCTTTATTTTAACCTCTGAATCAATCTTTGCATGCCTATCAAGCTTCTCCCCTTTATGTCTTTATCTTTGCGTTATTCCTCTTGTTACTCGTGAACTCCTAATTCATATCTCTACCAAACTTGAAAACAAACCATTTATCTCCCTTGTTTAGCCGTTGATTCTTTTGGCTTACATTCCACTATGATCTTTACTTCCCACCTTGACACCTTGCATTGTTTCATTGGATCAGCCACCCATGTAAGATTCCTTTTTCATGCTTCTCCACCGGTTTACAAATGGATCCCTTTTGTGACTCCATCGAGTTCCATGGTTTGCCTACCTTGCCCAACTCCATGTGGTCTAGCTCACCACCAAAAATTCCTTGGCCTATCCCATTCCATGTTGACTCTACCATCTCCAATAAACAACCTACTTCAAGTTTTATACACATGTCATTGGCCTCTTAAATCTCCCCACATACTCCGAATGTTATTACTCGCCAATAGCCTATTTGCCTACCCATCCACATTGTGATGGAGATCGACCCCTCCGGAAACCATTCTCACCTCTCATAGTGGGGTAACTCACATCTAAACATAACTTGGCCAATTCATTGGTTGCCAACATCCAAAACACTTCCCTTGACTCCAATAATCCTCTTGATGTGTTGACGAGCTATCCATTTACTAGCTCGCATCCCAAGTAGTTCAATGTTCTCGAAGCTTGCATTATCAAATTTCAAAGATTTATCTTTTCAGGATTTTGGGAAAATTTTCCCCAAAGAGTGCATCACTATTCACAAGTTCAAGTGAGCTAATATTCTAAACCCTCGAAATGTCGAAGTCCAAAATTTGGACTTCAGAATTTCGGGCCTTTTTTCCATTTATCACATAAATCCACACCCTTAGCCCAAATCGGGACACCAAAACTATGAAGAGCTCACTCCACCAAGTTGGTTGTGTATTGTGACTTAGACCTTTGAGTTTTGGACTCCTCCTAGCCAACATGTCATCTCCTATGATAACTTGGTTCTTTGTCAAGCTCTATGGGCCAACACAACTCGTCTGACACTGTGGGCCAACTGTGCATGTTCAAAGATCTTCTGTTTGAGCTCTCCATGGATTGACGAGTTCCCACGAGAAACCCATATTTCTTTCTTGAGGCTGCCATATATTATTTTAATGGGCTCCACTCACTACTAGATCTTTTCATTCATTATCCAAAGCTCTATCCATTGGTGAAGTCCTCATTTCATGGTGGAAAATATGCATTAACTCACTACTTCATTCATCTATGATCCAAGTTGTTTACACTCACTCATAGTTTGATTATCTGTCAGCCTCCCCAATCTGATTCAGCTCTGTGTTTCTTTGTTGTGGCCCCAAGCCCGAACTTTCTTTCTTTAAGATTTCATGTGCTCTCCAAATTCTCCTTTTAGCTACTAATGGATCAACCTCCTTATATTATTTCTCACAGTTCTCCTGGTCATGACTTGATGAGCTCCTTCATGAGGGGTAATTTATTTTTGGGCTGACCTTTTGCCAACAAATCTTGCAATGCCTTTTGTGAGCTCAAATATCTTAAGCATGCCATAGCTTTCCCACTAGTTTGTTGCGGTTCATGATCTTTGACTTGGGATCCTCGAGGTCAGTTCAATCCTTCAACTCCATTTGGCCTCCATACTTTTCTATGAGCTATCTCACTTCCTCTCATCAATGTCCTCCATGGTCACTCTATGTGGCTCACTTGGTGTTCCCAAGTATTTCACTTAGCTTAGCTTTGGTTTTAGGTTCTTTTCCATGTAAAACTTCCTCACCTTTAATTTTGAGTGCTTTGTCCTTGCCCAAGAGATCTGTTCTCCTATAATCCTTCACCAAGTAGTTCATGACCATGTCGAGGCTTTACAATGTGACTCATGGATCAAGTTTAAATCGAGCCCCACCGAGGGGTTTCCTTCCTTGGCTCACTATGGGCTCTATTGACTCCTCTAACTCCTAGTCTACGCACATCCCAACCAAGTTAGCTTGGATTTTCCTCATCACCGCATCCCTGTTCCATCTCGGTGAGCCATTAAGGGGAGCTCACCAAATCGAGTTGCTTAAAGCTTATAATGGTTTCATTCCAACTCGGCAAATGTACGGTGCTCGCCAAATTTCTCAACGAGCTCCCTTTTTACTTAGTGCCTATCAAGGGTCCCCTTATGCAATTCTTGCCCTCGAACTCCCCCTTTTTACATTTTTTAATGTTTTCAAACACCAGGGCTTGTGAAGACCGAGTAGGATAGATTTTGGGGCTATTGTTTGAATTTGGATATTTCTTGCCTATTTTGACTAAGGTGGCAACGCTGGGATGCTTTTCCATTCTTAAGAAAATATGAGTGTATTCAAGACCAAGAAGATGAAAAATTTCCTCTTATGATCTCAACACCCCAAAACTACTGAAATTACTCTAGAAAGCTCAAAACCACCTACGAAGCCAATTCTTCCCTGTTCGGTGCACTGGCCTTGCAGCCCCTGTTATCTATTTTTCTTAGGGGTGCAAAATAGATAAAAATTTGGAAACTTGTGGGGACATCTTCTCACTAGATGTTCTAAATTAGTAGCCTTGATATGTGCATTGGGCACGAAGTCATAAATGATCACTTTAATCGCTCTGACCCTTTGATTTTGTCTTGTAACCACTTGAAATTACTAACCCTAGACCTGATTTTCCACTGCTTGAATTCTCTAATTTAAATAAAAAATTCTTAAATTTTGCATGAGTGGAAAAAAATTGATTTGAAAATTTATTTCTTCTCATTTCCCGTGGAAAAACCTTTAGTATTGGAAAAGTGAGACCCATGCACTTGCTTTGAATGGGCGTGACATACGCCGATGCATTGCATGAGATCTTGAGTAAGATATTATCTAAGTTTTTCATCATGGAAATCTATTAAATTTTGATTTTACTCTTCTTATGAATGTTCCATTTGCAACATGTTGTAGAACACCACTAAAGGTTGCCTACAAATCTATAAAATCTTCAACTAAACTGACCAATGTATGGATTTGAGGTTGATCTTCGCTTTTGACCATGGGGAGATTTGAATGATTGAAGGGATGCAATTGAAAACATTGATGTGGCCTAGAGACTTGAAGCTCAATCTACTGACTGAAGGGGTGCTAGAATGGAAACACTTGAAAATTTTCCTTTGTCTAATTTTAGTTGCTCTGCATTTGTTTTCCCTTGAAATCAGAACTATTTCCTACAATTATGAGCTTCTTTTGGATGTGAGTCCTACTAAAACACCATGCATTAATCTAGAGAAAACATGAACTAGAAGCTATGTAAAAATATAAGATCATACATGCTAAAAAATACATGCAAAGTGTGCACATGAACTTTTATTGCGGGAATCAAACCTACTTCTACCCTACACTAACTGGAAGCAAGGGTATTAAAAAAATATTGTAACGGGCTATGAGAATTAGCTTTCCTTTTTCGAAATTCATATCCATGCATGTGGTTTGACACTGGTCATGACTTTTGACAACAATGGAAATTTTCCCTGAAGTTGACATTCCAATTAAGAAACCAAGGTACCAACAATAAACAAGAACCATACATCCTCGAGTTGTCTTACATTGAACTCCTAGAGGATTTGATGCTGACCCTCGGTGTTTTGAATCTCTACCTCATACCATTAAGTGGGCACAACCGGTTGTGGCTTATCCATTGGCTCAAATGAAGCCATGTATCAAATTGGACAAGGCCCGATCCTCGTGACTTGATCATTCTTTTGAGACTTCTCCCCATAAACATGGGCATCCTGTAGACTTTCCTTCGAAGGGATCTACTTGCAAGCCAACTTGTGCCCTAATTAGCCTCTATAAACAAATTTGTTTCTACTTTGTTGACCACTAGTATTGGGATTAGTTCTTCACTGATTTCTCCACTCCCTATTTTTTCACGGTTCTCCAACAAAAGTACCGCCGATTCTAGATATGTGGAGTAATGAGGATCATTGCACTCAAACAATTCACCTTCTTCATATTCATTGAATTATCTCTCAAGGAATTAGGAACAAATAGTGTTTAAAATCACTTCTTCCCCTTTATCCATGTATATTTTATCCTCTTCCTTACTTGCCTACCCTGTTTCGACACGCAACTCCTTCCTTGAAATTTGCACCTTTTCATCTTCCCGATCCCAATCGGAACAATCTTCAATCTGTTACAAAGTTTTCATTTTCAACTTGATTGGTTGGAAGGGGAATGTAGGAAAGGGATTGTTTCTTTTCCTCATTTTTGGGAAATGGTATTTAGCCATTTGAAGGAGTCAAATAATCCTCTAAAACATGTCCCCTACTTTTCTAGTATGTTTCCTTTGAAACAAATGTATGATTTTTATTGAAATCTTGTTGTTTGAGGTGTTGTATAGGCATATCCCTTTCTCCAATGGCATAACATATCTCTCTTTCGACCATCCTTGTAGGATATCTTAGCTTAGTAATAGTTGAATACAAGATAGGGAAAACATACCGAATACCCCAAATCCTGGGAATGTTAGTGGATGGTTTAGGGAATTGGGTAATGCCTTGGGTAGAGATGGGAGGGGATTTTTCAAAGCTTGTGAGATGTCATGAAAATCTTGTGAGACATCAAATGAAGAATGAGGAAATGGAGGGGTTTCCTGATTTTGGCAAGGAATGATGAATTTCTCAATTTTTGCATTTTGGCAAGGAATGATGGATTTTTCTTTGTTTTCACATGGGGAAGGAAGAATTTGAGGTGGTGAGGGAGGGATTGCAGCAATATGGATGGAATTTATCTTTCCATCCTGAATCAAAATCTTCTCATCTTGTGATGCAATGGAAAATTCCTGAGGAAGACTGCTGCCCCCTAGTGATTGGATCAATACAACTAAGTCAGCATCAAAAGACCTCAAATAATACAAGAATGCCAAACCTTGAGAGGGTTTGTATTCCTAAGGAATTTTGTGCCAGGTCCTTGTGAACCTAAGGTTGAAATATAGAATGAATTCCATTAGATCCCGCTATATTTTTCTCGAGGTGTTCCATGAGGGAAATGATATCCATGTTCTCCTTGAACCTATTATGTAATCGCTTCTCCCACTGATTCCAAGTGGAGATGGATTGTGGTGCCAAACTTCCATACCAATATTTTTCTTTACCTTTGAGAGATATGACCAGAAGTTTGGGAAATTTGTTTTCTCTATGATGGTGTGGATGGATCAATGGTTGGTAACATCTCTAATGTGATCAATCGGGACTGATCTATATTTCCGTAGAAGAGAGGCATATTCTTCAAGGCTACTTTAGATATGTAATCCAACTATTGTAAGTGGAGAGGAATGGTAAATATCATTGGAAATCCATGACCAAAGTGAAAACATTAAAAACAAGTCTGCAACTAGAGATGGGCTACTACCAAATCAGTGGAGTCACCATATATGCTTGAATTTGCCTCCAAAGGTTGAAACCTTCACTAAGAGCATATCAACTTAAAGAAGTGAAGTGAATACTTGTACACACAACTTAAAGGGCTCGAAAATGGTTTATTAGGGTTAAACTGGTTAAATTAAAAATGATCCTCCAAAATTTGAAATTTGGAATCTATCTCCTATTTGAAACTTTTGAACTCCAAAGTGGTTGAAACTCCAAAATACCGAAAAGCAAGCAACCTCCGAAGTCTGAATTTTGAAAGGTTTGAATTCCAAAACCCGAAAGTCCCAAAATCCAAAAGGTCCGATAGTGGAAAAATTACAAAGTCGGAAATGTCCAAATCCCAAAATTGCAAAATGTCCAAAATTTTGAAACTTCAAAAAGTCTAAAATTTTGAATCCTGAAATGTCAAAAATATCAAAATTCTAAAAATGATAATAATGAAATTCTAAGGATACCCTTTTCATCTTCATCCCCCAATCTATCATCTTTGAAAGTTTGAGCCCATTTTGCACATGTTAACCCCTCTAAAAGTTATTACAAACTTGACCATGGAACAAAAACCTTTGAAATCCAAAGTTTACAACTTCCAAACCCCAAAATGCAAGGAAACCTCTGAAATTTCCTTTCTTTGAACTTTATCTTCATGGAAAAAAATTCTTGCAGAAAAACAACTTTGAAAAATATAACTTTGACTTCTATCCCACCAAGCATGCTAAAACTATTAATGAAAAATCACCTCACCCCCCGAATGGCCTAGCTTGAGATGGGGCATCCAATGTGATTGTCAAACATAGAACTATCCTAAGTATGGGACATTACAAAATGGGATATCTCTCTGGAGAAGGCCGGTTCTTTCTCCTAAACTTAACTACCACAAATTACTTCTAATGCAGGAAAACTACTGACTTACCCTAATATAATGCTTCTAAGGAGATGGAGAAAGAAGGATTGCATGAAATAAACCTACACTAAGAGCGGTGATACACCAAGAAAGGAGTGTTAATCACTTCCCTATCCTACAAAACAATGAAATAAATGAACCTAGAAAGGGTGGTCCTGCACCACAAACTAGATTACATTCAATACATCATTCCCGAATGAGCACAACACACCAAACCTGGAATGAACCAAAGGTATGCACAACCACTTGTTTAATAATGAAAGGTAATAAGAAACAACAAACCATGCAAGGCTACAAAATTAGCATAAACATGATTTTACTACTACATTAAGGTTTACTAAATACATCATCTAGTAGGGGAAGTTATGAAGCAATTACATTGTTTAGAGGAAGGCTTGAAGCCCTAGCGAGAATAAGGGTGCATAGGAGGAGAAAATGACCAACCCTGCTTTCTTTGCCCCTTTACATTTATAGGAAGAAATATTGAGTTAGAGAAAGGATAAAATCAGACTTCTTTCTTTAAATAACCTACAAAACCCATCATGATTCCTGCAAGAGTCATGGGCAAGTTACGGATGCCATAACTTCATTAATTTTACCTTGTGGATGAAGACAACATGTCCATACTGTCATTTATTACACCTCACCTACCTAGGGGAATTGTTCACTGTTCATGAATTTTGGAGGTATAGAACCTTGAAATACTAAATTTATGCTCCCATACTATAGATATTCTCTCCACGATTCCAATGACTGGATTTTTTTCGAAAATGTACATTTCGGGCCCAAGTTGTGCAATTTCAGAGTTCGGGTCCTCAACAATTTTTGGGTTTTGGAAAACTCTAAAAATATGAGTTTGATGTCTTCAAAATGTAATTATTTTCCTCCTCTCTCCATTGACTATGATTTTTCAAATATTGGACTTGTGGAGCTCAAGTTATCATCATTTAAATGTGAGGGGTTTTAGTTTTTGGGGGTCTGGTAATGCATTGTGAGCTAGCTCACGAGATGCTCAAAGTGAGCTCTGTGAGTTCTCTTTGTTTTCACCTCTCAATGGATCGTTACATTCCTATTGTGCTTATCCCCTTCATGTCTTTGGTTTGGCGTTATTCCTCTTGTTACATGTGAGCTCCTCATTCATATCTCTACCGAGCTTGAAAACAAGCCATTTATCTCCTTGGTTAGGTGATGATTATTTTGGCTTGCATTCCAAAATGATATTTACCGACCACGTTGACACCTTGGATTGTTTCATTGGATTGGCCGCCCATGCAAGATTTTATTTTACATGCTTCTCCACCCAGCTTACATGCTTCTCCCTTTCATGACTCCACCGAGTTCCACGGTCTTCCCGCCTCGCCTAACTACACGTGGTTTAGCTCATCACCCAAAATGCCTTGGCCTATCCCATTTTGTGTTGAGTTAACCATATCCACAAAAAAACTACTTCAATATTTATACATTCTACATTTGCCTCTTAAATCTCCACATGGATCCAAAGGTTTTTACTTGCAATAGCCTATAGAAATTCCCATCCGTGTTGTATCAAAGATCAAACCCTCCGGAAACCATTCTCACCTCTCATAGCTAGGTAACTTGCATCTCGAACACAACTCAACCAATTCATTAGCCTCTCGACATCCGACACACTTCTCGAGCCTCTCGACGTGTCGACAAGGTATCCACCAACTACTAACCTTATTGACTAGCTCGCATCCCAAGTAGTTCGGTGTTCTCAAAAGTCTGCATTATCATATTTCGAGCTTTATCTTTTGGGATTTCATGCATATTTTCCCCAAGAGCACATCATTATTCACCGACTTGGGCGATCTAATGTTCCAAACCCCGAAATGCCAAAGTCTAAAATTCGGACTTCAAAATTTTGGAGCTTCGAGCCATTTTTCCATATATAGCATAAAGCCACCCCTCGAGCCCAAAATCAAGACTCCTAAAACTCCGAAGAGCTTGGCTCCACCAAGCTAGTTGTGTATTGTCACTTAGACCTTCACTTTTAGACATGTCCCAATGGACATGCCAACTCCTATGACAACTCGGCTCTTTATCGAGCTCTATGGGTCAACATGGATTTTCCAACACCATGGGCCAACTATGCATGTTTGAAGAGTTCTTGTTCAAGCTCTCCATTGGTGACAAGTTCCCATGAGCAACCCATTATTATTTCTCGGAGTCTTTCGAGTATTGTTTTAATGGGCTCCATTCATGACTAGATATTTGCATTCATCATCCAAAGCTCGATCCACAGTGAAGTCATCATTTCATGGTGGCCAATATGCCTCAACTCGTTACTCCATTCATCTATAATCGAATCCATTTGCACTCACTCCCAAGTTGATTATCTACAGGGCCTCCCAAGCCAACTCAGCTCTGTGTTTCTTTGTCGTGTCCCAGCCTAAAATTTCTTCCTTCGAGAATTCATGCGCTCTCGAGCTCTTGTTAACTACTAATTGCTTGACCTCCTTCTATTATTTCTCATATTTCTCCTAGTCATGACTTGACGAGCTCCTTTGTGAGGGGTTTTTTATTTTGGTTCAACCTTCGATAATGAATCTTACAACACCTTTTTTGAGCTCGAAGATCTTGATCATGCTCGATATTTCCCACCGGTTTGATGTTTTCATGATCTCCGACTCGGGCTCCTCAAGGTTTCTTTAACCCTTCAATCCAATTTGGCCTCCATACTTCTCTATGATCTAGCTTGCTTCCTCTCAAAGAATGTTCTCCATGACTAGCTATCTCGTGGCTCACTTGGTGTTCCCGAGTCTTTTGATTAGCTTAGCTTTGGTTTTAGGTTCTTCACCCTATAAAACCACCTCACCTTTAAGGCCAAGTGCCCCGACCTTTCCCGAGATATTCTTGATCCTACAATCCTTCACCAAGTAACTCATGACCATGTCAAGGATTTGTAATGCGCCTCATGGATCAAGTTTAAATCGAGCCCCACCAGGGGTTTCATTCTTTGCTCACTTCAGCTTTGTTGACTCCTCTAACTCCCGGTCTGCACATCCTAGCCGAGTCACCCGAGATTTTCCTCATCATCGATCCCCTGTTCCATCTCGGTGACCCATTTGGGAGCTCATCGAATCAAGCTTCTTAGTGTGTGTAATGTTTGCATTCCAACTCAGCTCACTAAATCACTCGGTGAGCTCTCTTTGACTCAAGTACCTATTAAGGCCCCCTAAGCAATTCTTTCCCCTAACAACCCCTTTTTACATTTTTTGAATATTTTCAAACATAAGGGCTTGTGAAGATTGAGTGGGATATATTTTTGGGCTATTATTTGAATTTGGATATTTCCACCTATTTTGACTAAGGTGGGCCTGCTAGTGGCTGCTTTTCCATTCTTAAGAAAATATGAGTCTTTTGAAGACCAAGAAGAGAAAAAAATTCCTCTTATGATCTCAACACCCTAAAATTACTAAAATTTCTCTTGAGACCCCTGAAACCACCTGCAGCCAATTATACCATGTTTGGTGCCTGTACCCCACACACCCGCGTTATCCATTTTATCTACGGGAAAATAGATAACATTTAATACATCCTATTATTCTCTAGCTAATATGGATTATGATTATGATGAATCATCATATGATACTCATCCTAGGATAAAAATTCCACCTCTATTGTCCACCCCTAGTGAGCCACATAGTGTTAATATACCTCGTAATGAAGTGTCCTTTGTTATATCCTTAACATTTTAGAGGCACCCAATGATCCCATTTCATTACATACTTATATTTACTCTTCATAATATATTCTCATAGAATTGATATCTTGTTCAAACCTCTTTTTGTTGATGTCCTCGGTCTTTTATATGCTTATAGTGAAATTTAATGTCCTAGTGGGGATGAAGATATAAGATTTCATGTCCCTAATAAGATTCCTATTTTCATACATTATCCTTAAATAGAATCCTCTGAGTAGATATATGAATCAATTTTATATGATGACGAATCTCCAAGTACATGGAATGTCGACATAGTTTCTTAAAGATACTCTTAGTACCTTCATTCATGACACTAATCTAGTTGATGATTGTAACGATGGACATTTTTCTACTCCTATAAATAGTGATGAACATAGTGATGGTGATATTTCATGTGATAATAAGGTACCTAGTTTAGATGTGTTATCTAAAATAACCCCCAGGATATTTTGAAAACTTACAAATTTTATTTTGGACTTAGGAAATTTTGGTTAAAAATTCATGGAACACTACATCTCGAGTTTTTAGTATTCGGGAACACAAGTGTTCTAAAAACTCTCCAAGTCTACAAAATAAGGGAAAGTATTTTTAGTGTTTTGTGGACTCTCCAAGTTTGCATAAAAGGGATTCAATTTCGGGATAGGCGGGTTTTGATGGTCCAAATTTGTGATGCATGAAGGATACAATATTTTGAAGTTACACGGAAATGGAATGATTTTCAAATTCGACAAATTTAGAATCCACAAAATAAAGGATTTAGTGTTCCATAGAATTCTAAGGAACAATGTCCTGCTTAAATCTCCAAGTCTCGCATAACAAAGGCGGAAGTTACACTATTTTGTGGACTCCCAAGTCCACGAGAAGAATGAAATTACACTAAAATGTTGGGCTACGGAAAAATGTAAGACATGGGTTTTTCTCATCGAGGTTGTAATGAATAGAGGTGATAATGCAAAGGGATACAAGGTATTATAAATAAGTTTGGGAGTGGTTAATTTTTAAAGCCACAAAACACTAACTAAGTTTTATGTGGACTTTAAAGGAAATCAACGCAAAGGAATTAGGAATATTGATGGTTTAAGAAAGCTTTGGAAATAAATATCCTAATATTCTCGTTGATTGTATGAACATAGAGTTATGCGAGACTCTCCAATTTCGTAGAATAAAGGAGTTGAGCTTGGTGTTGCATGGTATAAAAAGGTAAACAAGTTGGAACATGACTAAGTTCAAAAGATTTAGGACACTATCCTAGTGTTCCATGGGATTCTTAAAAAGTCTCTTGTTCCATGGATTTTAAAAGCCACATAACAAAAGAAAACATTCATCGTGTTAGAAATCCATATAACAAAGAAATAGACTTGTGTGATATGTGGGGAAGGTCTAAGGTTGTGTAAGTCTTATAAATGAGGCTGCGAGAACATTAAAATGTTATGAGACATTAGTAAAGCTATGGAGCAAAGGAAAACAATTGTTAAGTGGATGTTTATTTTCCACATAACAAAGGATATTTTCAGCAAAACAAGGAAAATCAAAAGAAGATACAGAGGAATTAAAATCCAAAAAAACCAAAGCCATAAAGCTGAGCAAACAAACAAAAATATGTTAGAAAAAGGTAAAACACTATGTAATCCGTAGAGAACAAGAGAATTTTTATAAGAAGTCAGTTTTGGTTTTTTGATGATATCCTCCATTGCGGAGCTCCATTTCACCCTATATTTGATCCATTAGCAACGTCTTGGAGAGGCCTTTCAAAAGAAGGAATCTTTACCAAGAAGGATCAATTATTTTGGGAAATAAATGTTGTTTATGAATTATAAAATTCAAACACACGCTCAAGTTTTAATAATTGTTCTCTCCCAAACAACACAAATTGATCACACAATTTCTTTTTAAAACTAATGTTCCCTCGCTCGCATATTTACAATATGGAACACACATTCAATGCCATTCAATCCTATAATGTATTCTATATGCTGCAGTAAATGACTCGAGGAACTCGCCGATCTTCCATTTTCATGGCTCGAGTTTCAACGATCCTTCATTTCATGACTCGCAACAACCGATCCTTCATGTTCGCTTTATGCATAGTATATTATATATACTGCTTCTCTTAACCTTTCCGTTATCGAAGTGATCCATTTAAGAAGCCTATCTCAATATCTCATATCGATATTCATCCGACATCCCGCATCTTAAATTAAGTGATAAGGACAACGCAACCAAAGACTTCTTGCGATACTTTGGCCAAAGATTTTCACATGCTTTGCATGATCATATTCCCGGATGTGATACACATCAATGGAATACGCCCTTCACTTCACTTCACCTATTATCTAGAATGGTCTTTCCCGGTTCCTACCAGTCCTCTCGATTTTAAGGTCAGATTTAAACTTCCAATTTCCAACTAGTAATATGAACGAATATAGGAAGGCACTCCTAGTAACTAAAGATACGCAGACATACGGTGTCATTCCCCACGACTCCGTGTGTCTAGTTATCTTTAGTATCCTGAGTCACTCCGTATACCTGATCATACTCCTATCCCCTACCAAGAACTTCACATTCAGCCTATGTATTCTTGATGTTTTAATTCGGGAGGGCATTGCAATATGTCAGCTGCAACATTGTGTCGTCATGAAGACCCCGTCTTCATGAAGACACCTTGCTGTAGCTGGCGTATGTCAATGTCCTACGGAATCCTCCCATCGAGAGTACACATCCTGCTCAAGTGATTTGGATATGATCTTAATAATTAAGAATCAACTTTCAGCAACCATGTTGATCCCTTTATCCTCGTTCCCGTTACAGTTGTATATAGCTAAGAGAGACTAAATCCATCCTTTAGCTTGCTATGCATCTTCTCCTTCGTGTCGAAGGGCTGCATTTCTCTACTTGGTTCTCTTCTTAATCATTGGATTAAGCAGCCCGTTACCGACGGACGTGATAAGTTTAACCTATTAAACTTAACCAAGATTTTCCCAACTGTAACTAAATTCAGAATTCTAGCTTATTAGACGTCATTTAAACGAGGTCTAATTCCCAATAAATGTATTCATTTATTTTCCTTAACATTACATAGTTAAGGTCCATTAGTTATGGATATACTTATCCCATATCCTTTATTCTGAATTTAACATACGAGGTCATTAATGGAGTTCGAAAGCGAAGTTCGATTACTCCGAAGTTAATTGATATTCCTTAGCTTCCAAGCTAATCCTGAATACCTATCAGTTATGGAATCATATTCTTCCTAATCCTTTTAATGTCAATTAAAAATTCATCTTTACCCAAGTATGAACTAATTGCATATTTCAACTTAAAAGTTGCATTTAGGTAAGAATAGATATCAATTCCTTTTTAACATCCATCCAAGGACAATTAAATAAATCCAAATCAAGAATAACATTATATTTCCAATTTAGTCAACAATATCAAACTGATATAATTATTAAAATATCACACTTGTATTTGTATTCATCAATTCATGTCATAATCCATACATTTGCCAATCCAACTGAATGGACATTGTTTACATAAAACATCATTACAACTCATAGATAGAAGAATATACTTTCTTCTTTTTACAATTCCTCAAAGAGGAATAAAAGTAAACAAATACAATTCATCTTCAACCAATCAAGAAGCATCAGAAAACAGCCATGTCTTCATTCTAATCAAATTCCATCTGCAAAATGATTTGCACGGGTCAGTTCAATGAACTGAGCATATTAAGCACTTATCATTAAAATGAGGTGCTTCAACTAACTGTCTCAATAAAAGAACCCTGCTTTTATGAAACGACAGTAAGACATCAATCAAGAAATAGGCACAAAAAAAAGATCAGCATAACAACTGAACCATCAAAATATCATCACAATCAGCCAAAGAACTGCTGTCCCATTTTCCACATAACCGTTGCAAGTTCCAAATTGCAGTATTTGAAAAGTTTAGAAATACAAGTAACATACTGCTGATATAACATACTGTTATCCTTTCCACACCTTTCATTAATAATAAATGCAAAGGATGAAACTAACTGAAACGTAAACCCATTACCTTCCTTTCAGTTCATGCATCATATTAGATTCCAAGCAATCAAGCACAGACAAGAAAGCGAACAGCAATGCATATAGTTGCTCATATCTAAGCACTACAAAATTCATTAATAATGATTACAAATTTTCAACTGAATGAAAGAAGAAAAGATCATTTTTCCAAGTCATTCATCCATATCCCTATTTCTTTCCACATGACTGTCCTAAAATGGAATCCAAACGAGACACAAATCAAGATAATAGTTCAGAGTGAAACTTACAAAATCCATTCGAATTCACTTTCCGGCAGCAAGAATAATTTCATTCATAATCAGCTTTAAATGAAAACAAGGAAGAATTCATCGTCCTTATCCATACTTCATTTAAATCAGGCTCATATGCATATCCAAGACAGGTTAGTATATCATCGTATTTATCATAGATCAATTAGTACAAGGATGCATACTATATATTTACCGTACTAGAAGAAACCATAATTCTTTCACTGTATGGTAAACCAGATAAATAGTTATACAATCATGCAATCAATTATTCGCATGATTTTCTAATTCTATGAACGCATTCCGCTCAAAATAAAATTTATTCATTGTCACCTACAAAGAAGACCAATCATAATGCATATTTCAATGCTATTTCAGAATTCAAACAACAAAAAAGAGAAGAATTCGCTTTTTAACTATTCAAATAAGAAACAATCATTTTCTTCAACTCAATAATTTATTCATGCCGATTTCATTTCTTCTAAATGACAAAGCAAAATCAAGACCACAAGAAACATTCAAAATTTCATTTGTACAAAAAAACTCAAAGACTCAAAACAATCTAAATGCCACTCGCAATTTCTACCAACTGAACTTAAAGTTCAATAAAAACCACCAAACTATCGTTTTACCAAATCAAAACAAAGAAAAAGAAGAATTTCCTCACCAATAAATAATTTACCGAAATAAAGACATCCATTTTTCTATTCACAGGATGTAAAACACTACCCAAAATGTGATTTTTCATCCAATAATACCCTTATTATTAAAAATGCAATATAATATTCATAATGACAAAAAGCATAACTCACATAGTCTCAAAACAAATTCCAATATAAAGAAACAAAAATTCCCATGCATTTCTTCTTTGCACAAAGAATCCAAGTAAAATGCATTTTTTTCACAAAGACAATCCAACTAAAAGGTCGAACAAAGATGAATGAAACACAACAAATCATCTAACCCCTTCAAAGAAGAAAACAACATAATTATTTAATGCAATTCAAGGACAAGTATTTCTTTTCCACGACTAATACTCATTCCGTATGATCAAGTCACCATAAAACACAACAACAACCAACCTTTCATCACAAAGAAGAAGGAATGTAATCATTCATATTCCAAAAAGAAAAAAAATTTCTTTTCCAGCTTCCACGATTACTCAAAATCGTATTCATTTATTTACATTAAAGAAAAACAAAAGAAAACAAAAAACGTGTTTACCATTTATCCTTCTTCAAATCAAATTCATATGCTCATACAAAACTCAAAAACCCCATCTCTTAAAGTTCAAAAGAAATGCTATTTCCTTTCCTTTTTAAAGAAATTTCAAAGAAAGAAAAAAGAAAGTCTTATTTCTTTTAAGCAAGAAAAAAAAAGATCAAACAAAACAAAAACATGTTAAACATTTTTCAATCCATCAAATCAAATTCATTTATGCTCAACAAAACCCAATGTCAAAAGAGAAAGATTTATCATAATCAAACATAAACAAAGAATAAAAGAAAAGGATCTATTTCCGATTTCATAAAAAATTTAACAGAAAAATGACATCAAACTCTATCCTCAATAATTCTCCATTTAATCACAAAAACCATAAACAAAAGAACATTCTCAACTCATTTATACAACCCACAGACAGCGCCCTTTAAAAACAACACCAATACAACAAATTCAACCAACAAAATCAAAGCCTAAGATTCACCCTTATCATTTCCAAAAAGATCAACACAAGAATCGATTCCAAATCCAAATCATATCAACACACAACAATCACATAAACCCCCAAAACCCAAGAGCAGGTTGTTTTAATGAGACATTTAAACAAAGCAAGAATTTTTAAAGAGAAGGGCTTAACATGCCTGTGATTTTTTTCCAAAACTTGAAGAAAATCAAGCTTGCCCGGGATATTTCCTTCCACGGCGACAAAGAAGAACTTCCCAACAATCCTTTCCTCTTCAGCTCAAAGAACAAATTCAAAATCTCCCAAGAACAGTGATAAATCCAAAGAACGGTTCTGACCGAACCAAACAAAAAAAACCAAATGCAGAGCAACTTCACAAAGTCCGAATCGACACAATGAAAAATCAAATTTCCCTCATACACTTTCCAAGGTGAGCTGGTCGCGAGGACCAAGAGAATTTAATGCATTAAAGGCTCTGGCCTTTTCCAAATTTCCACGCCACTGCCAACTTGAGTTGGCGAACTCCAAATTTCAAATTTCACATGCAAAACCAAATTTGGTTCCATCTCCAAATAGATACCTCCGCCACTTACCTGCCCCGCCAAACTGGCGCTGTCCACGTATGGACTCCCCAATAAATGCCATTGAATACCCCTTCATCCTTATCCTCTCCCTCCAAGGGTCTGCGCGTCCCCTTTAGGTTAGGATTAGTTTAGGTTGTATATTAGTGTTCAACCTAGGTCATAGTTTAGTTTTAGGTTATTAGGACTTAGGTTTATTTCTTTTTTTTTTTTTTGTAATTTAAAAATCCACTTAGGATAGTAGTTTAGGATGCATGTTAGAACTTAGGATTAGCTTAGGATTTAATTCCTACTAACCACTAACACTAATCAACCTCCATCCCAATCTCTCAACCGACACTCACGTTAATGCCGCAGCAGACGCCCGCCCTTTGATCACATGCCAAGGCCACCCGTGTCCAGCATTTCGCCTCACGAGGTCTTAAGTTCGACAAGACAGGTTCAAGAATCGAACCTTTGTCGTTGGCATTTACGTGCCAGCTGCTCATACCTACAATCAGGCGCTGCACATTCATATCAACCTCCGGTTCGGTTCAAGAGTAAATCGACACAGAAATCACAAGAAGACCACAACATACTTTGGATCAATGAAATTGATTCAAGGTGTGTCATCAATCAAAGAACGAGTTTAGCAAGTATACGACAATTTTTCATCACATCAGCAAACACACAAGCACAATAACTGCTGTCCTATGCAATAAATTACAGCATGCAAGAATCCAAGTTAGCAACACATTCTCTTAAGATCAGAACATATCTTAACATGTTTGCCTTCATTTCAGCAGTTATAATAGTATGAAAAATATTCACCAAGATAACTTACAAAATCAGAGTGTTACATTCTTCCCTCCTTAAAGAATCATCGTCCCGATGATCAGATTAAACAAATCAAGGAGTTCCTAGGACAAAGTTCAGTTATTGTCCTTTCATTCATAAGTTCATACCAAAATCAGATTCACTCTTAAAAACAACGTTTTAAGACAACTGTACAATAGACTAATAATTGTCTAAATTTGGTAGAATTATCAGTTCCTCGAATTTCAAATTCGATTAAACAGATGTGGAAAAGTAGATCTCATTTCTTCGAGATTTTCCCAAGTTGCACTTTCTTCGCTGAACTGGTCCCACTGGACCTTACATTGGTTCACTTCGCGATTTCTCAAGTACAACCAAGCAGTTCCCAAAGACTCGAATGGGCTTAACCACGATTATTCCCGGGTCTTGACTCGCAAGGAATTCCAATTTAGCACATGTGATAAATCTGTCACGTATTTCTTAAGCAAAGAAATATGAAAAACATCATGCATTTGAGACAAAGCAGGAGGTAATGCTAGACGATAAGCTACAGGGTTGATTATTTCAACAATTTCAAAAGGTCCCACGTAACGTGGCGACAACTTGGCAGCCTTGCCAAAAGTTATTGAGCTCTTTTTCGCTTCACCCGAAGAAAGACCTTCTCTCCCAGCTTTATAATGCCTCACAACCCGCTTTAAGTCTCGTATAGCTCTTTTTTTGCCTATCAAGCCTCCTTTAGATGTTCCCAATCATTTTGATTTGTTGTTCCATTTCCATAAGGATTTCTCGCCCAATTACCTCTCTCGTCTCTCAACGCTGTCCCAAATGACAGGGGTTCTCGCATTTTCTTCCATACAATGCTTCAAAGGGCGCCATTTTTAAAGAGGCATGATAGGTGTTATTGTAAGCAAATTCTACCAAATGGAAGGTATTCCTCCCATTTATACCGCTGGTCCATGCAATACATCCTTAACATGTCCTCTAAAACCCGATTAACTCTCTCACCTGCCCATCCGCTTTCCGATGATATGCAGAATCAAGTTCAATTTAGTCCCCAAGGCCGCATTAAGCGTTTGCCAAAACCTTGATGTCATCCTCGGATCTCTGTCCGATATGATTAATTCCGGTATTCCATGCAATCTGAAGATTTCATGTACAAATCTTCTTGCTAGCACTGGTGCATCGTCCTTCAAATTACCAGCAATGAAGTGTGCCACTTTGGTCAATTTGTCGACTACAACCAGGATAATGTCATGCTTATTTCTTGACATAGGCAATCCTTGAACGAAATCCATCGTTATCACTTGCCATTTATACTACGGAATACTGTGGGGATACAATAATCCAGCGGGGTGCATATGTTCCGCCTTAACACGCTGACATTCCAAGCAGTGTGTTACAAATTCTACCACATCCTTTTTCATTCCCTTCCAGAAATATTGCTGCTTAAGATCAGCAGCATTTTCGTAATGCCAGGGTGTCCAGAAAAAGGTGAATTATGAAATTCAGCTTAACAATTTCCTCTTAAGTCATTTGCCAAGGGTATATATACCTGCTTTCAACCTCAAATTCCTTCATTATCAAAATGGAATCCCTTATACCTGACATCCTTCGGGTCTGCAGCAAGTGCTGATTTGACTTGCTGGAAATAAGGATCTGATTCCAAGGCATCTTTCACCTCATCCTTAAACTGAGTTCTTAACGTTATAAGAGCAGAGATATGCTTCCTTCGACTCAGAGCATCTGCTACTCTATTTTCCTTGCCCTTAATGTAGCTTATATCAAAATCATACTGAGATAGAAATTCTAACCATCTTCGCTGCCTTGCATTCAGATTTGGCTGAGTAAAAATATACTTCAGCCCCAGATGGTCTGTTTTTAACTCAAAGGCTTGCCTAAAAGGTAATGCCTCCACATTTGAAGTGCATGAACAATGGCAACGAGCTCAAGATCGTGTGGAGCATAGTTCTGTTCATGTAACTTAAGCTTTCTGCTTTCATAAGCGATGACATGGTTATTCTGTAATAGAATACCTCCAAGGCCTTCTCCTGAGGCGTCCGTTACAACCATAAAATCTCCATTTGATCTGTGCATACCAAAATAGGTGTCAGTAGTTAATCTGCTCCTTTAAATTCTTAAAGGCAGATTCACATTTGTCTGCCCGCATAAATTTCTTTTCTTTCTTTTGCAGCAAAGTGATTGGGGCAGCAATTTTTGAAAAGTCCTTAACAAACTTTCGATAATATCCAGCCAAGCCCATGAAGCTCCTCACTTCGCACACGTTCTAGGCGCAGCCACTCGCTTATAGCCGTGATCTTTGAAGGGTCAACAACTATCCCATTCTTTCTTATAACGTGTCCCAAATAATGCACCTCTCGCATCATAAAAGGAACATTTGGACAGCTTTTCCATACAACTTCCTCTTTCTTAAGATTTCCAAAGACTATCCTTAGATGTTCTTGTGCTCTTCGACATTTTTAGAGTATATAAGAATGTCGCCCAAGAATACAAGCACAAACTTGTCTAAGTATTCTTGAAAATATTGTTCATTAGATTCATGAAGGCGGCAGCGCATTAGTCAACCCAAAAGGTAACACCGTGAACTCATAATGCCCGTACTCGCTCTAAAAGTTGTTTTATGAATATCTTCTTCCTTTATTCTCACTGATGATACCCCGATCAAGATCTATTTTTGAATAAACCGATGCTCCTCGCATCCGATCGAATGATCATCAATCCTAGGAAGTGGGTATCGATTTTTAATAGTTGCTTTGTTCAAAGATTCTCGTAATCAATGCACACCTCAATGTGCCATCCTTTTTCTTTACAAAATTACCGGCGCTCCCCAAGGTGAGACGCTTGGTCTTATCACCCCTTAGTCGAAGTTCTTGTAATCGAGCCTTCACTCTACCAACTCAATGGTAGTCATTCTATAAGGTGCCTTAGATATGGGTTCGGCCTCTGGTTTGATTTCTATCAAGCAAAGTCAAACTCACGCTTGGGTGGAAGACTCCGCAATTCCTCCGAAACACATCACGGAAATCCTCAACAATGGATATCTTTCCATGAAATCATTATCTTCCTCCGCATTTTCTGTCACTTTTACCGCATACAAAGTGCAGCCTCTGTTTTTAGCCCTTTTTAGTTGCATAGCCATCAGTTTCCTAACCGCAACTTCCCTTTACACTTGAATGACTCGCTTTCGCAGCAGTCATCAAGCAACAGATTTGTTTTTCATAACATAGTCGACCTTTGCCTTATGTTCAGCCAACCAGTTAACTCCAATAATGATATCATATGATCCTAGAGGAGTGACATACAAGTCAACTTCGGTGGAGAAACTAGGCAGATCAAGAATTGCCCCAAAAAGGCACATTTCGACTGTATGGACAACATTATTCCCATAATGCACTGTCCATGTTTTATCCATTCTTTCAGCCTTTCTTTTTAATTTCATAGCAAGTTTAGCAGAAATAAAGCATTCTGTAGCTCCAGTATCAAAAAGTATGACTACAGGTGTACCGAATAACTTACCCGTAACTTCTATGGGCGTCACTTGCTTTTCAAATTGTCTCATTAGCCACCGCAGCAGCAGTGTATCCTATGCTCGACCGCGATCATCCTTCTTCTTCGAGGACAAAGTGATTCGCATAGTGGTCCTTTCCACAGTTGAAGCATCCTCCAACTGGCCCTTTTCTAGGCTCAAATTTGTTACCAGCCTTGAAGTTATCATTCTGGCTTCCATAGGACTTCTGTCCAATGCCATTAACTTTTGTGAAGTCGTTCCGCACGCTATTTATAGTCTCTGCTTCATCACAGGTTTCTTGTTGTTATCTACAACAATTTTGTTTTTCACACCAAACCTTTTCCAAGGTCCCCTTTTTGGTGCAAGAGACGAAGAAGAATTGGGAATCTTCTTCCTTATCTCTTCCCTGTGAGCAGATATTGCCCTCAATTTCTGTTCCTGTCTGATTGCCTTTTCGACAACTCCATCCATGGTGGTTGGGCCGTGGACATCCACTTCGCCACCAATGATGGGATTCAGTCCCATTATGAATTTCCGTATTCTGAACTTCTCATCAGCTTGGTACTGCGGCACATACTTAAGGAGTTTAGTAAACCCTTCCCAGTATTCCGTCACCGACAGCCTTCCTTGCGACCAGTTCTGAAATTCAGTCATTTTCCTATCAAAATAGAGTTGAGGCAGCCATCGTTGCCTAAAATAACCCTTAAATTGATCCCAAGTTATGTCTGATTCGACAATATTCAGCTCAACCTTACGGTTGTCCCACCATGATGATGCTTCATGAGAAAGCTGATATGCTCCCCATATCGCTTTAGTCTCTTCAGAGAAGTTTCTTATCGCAAAGTATTTCTCCATTTCACTGAGCCAGTTCTCAGCTCCGTCCCCAAGAGTTGTTCCATCAAACTTTGGAGGACTTATTCTCTTTATATCATTTGTAAGTTCAGCTGCTAATCTTGCCCTTTTATTTTCGGGGGATTAGAGCAATTACATTATTATCATCAACACCCGATTCCTCCGTTGATGTTGTCCACAGAGGCAAATCATTTATTTCAGCTTCATCCTCCTCCTCTTCATTGCCCATTGACTGCTGTTCCAGAACAGTCAAACGATCCCTCGTATCAAGTAGGGCAGCAAGGATTTCATCCAGCTTTTGAGCAGTTGCTGCTTCTCCACCCTGTAACGGGTTATTCGCAGATTCCTCTGTTCTCGACCATTTTCTGTTCAATAAGAAAATGTAAACCTTATTAATATCGTGGACTCATTAGGTCCAAGAGCTGCAACCTTCAGCTCTGATACCAAGATGTAACATCCCCATTTTAAGATACTAGAACAAGGGAATTTTTTTTTTTTTTTTTTTATAACGTTCTCTGTTATGAATTATAAAATTCAAACACACGTTCAAGTTTTAATAATTGTTCTCTGCCCAAACAACACAAATTTGATCACACAATTTCTTTTTAAAACTAATGTTCCCCTGCTTCGCATATTTACAATATGGAACACACATTCAATGCCATTCAATCCTATAACATGATTCTATATGCTGCGCCGTAAATGACTCGAGGAACTCGCCGATCTTCCATTTTCATGGCTCGGAGTTTCAACGATCCTTCATTTCATGACTCGCAACAACCGATCCTTCATGTTCGTTTATGCATAGTATATTATATATACCAGCTTCTCTTAACCATTTCCTAAGTTATCGAAGTGATCCATTTAAGAAGCCTATCTCAATATCTCATATCGATATTCATCTCGACATCCCGCATCTTAAATTAAGTGATAAGGACAACGCAACCAAGACTTCATGATACTTTGGCCAAAGATTTTCACATGCTTTGCATGATCATATTCCCGGATGTGATACACATCAATGGAATACGCCTTCACTTCACTTCACCAAGTTATCTAGAATGGTCTTTCCCGGTTCCTACCAAATTCTCTCGATTTAAGGTCAGATTTAAACTTCCAATTTCCAACTAGTAATATGAACGAATATAGGAAGGCACTCCTGGTAACTAAAGATACGCAGACATACGGTGTCGTTCCCCACGACTCCGTGTGTCTAGTTATCTTTAGTATCCCGGAGTCACTCCGTATACCTGATCATACTCCTATCCCCTGCCAAGAACTTCACATTCAGCCTATGTATTCTTGATGTTTTAATTCGGGAGGGCATTGCAATATGTCAGCTGCAACATTGTGTCGTCATGAAGACCCCGTCTTCATGAAGACACCTTGCTATAGCTGGCGTATGTCAATGTCCTACGGAATCCTCCCATCGAGAGTACACATCCTACTCAAGTGATTTGGATATGATCTTAATAATTAAGAATCAACTTTCAGCAACCATGCTGATCCCTTTATCCTCGCTCCCGTTACAGTTGTATATAGCTAAGAGAGACTAAATCCATCCTTTAGCTTGCTATGCATCTTCTCCTTCATGTCGAAGGGCTGCATTTCTCTACTTGGTTCTCTTCTTAATCATCGATTAAGCAGCCCGCTATCGATCGACGGACGTGATAAGTTTAACCTATTAAACTTAACCAAGATTTTCCCAATCAGAATTAAATTCAGAATTCTAGCTTATTAGACGTCATTTAAACGAGGTCTAATTCCCAAGAAATGTATTCATTTATTTTCCTTAACATTACATAGTTAAGGTCCATTAGTTATGGATATACTTATCCTATATCCTTTATTCTGAATTTAACATACGAGGTCATTAATGGAGTTCGAAAGCGAAGTTCGATTACTCCGAAGTTAATTGATATTCCTTAGCTTCCAAGCTAATCCTGAATACCTATCAGTTATGGAATCATATTCTTCCTAATCCTTTTTAATGTCAATTAAAAATTCATCTTTACCCAAGTATGAACTAATTGCACATTTCAACTTAAAAGTTGCATTTAGGTAAGAATAGATATCAATTCCTTTTAACATCCATCCAAGGACAATTAAATAAATCCAAATCAAGAAATAACATTATATTTCCAATTTAGTCAACAATATCAAACTGATATAATTATTAAAATATCACACTTGTATTTGTATTCATCAATTCATGTCATAATCCATACATTTGCCAATCCAACTGAATGGACATTGTTTACATAAAACATCATTACAACTCATAGATAGAAGAATATACTTTCTTCTTTTCACAATTCCTCGAAGAGGAATAAAAGTAAACAAATACAATTCATCTTCAACCAATCAAGAAGCATCAGAAAACAACCATGTCTTCATTCTAATCAAATTCCATCTGCAAAATGATTTGCACGGGTCAGTTCAATGAACTGAGCATATTAAGCACTTATCATTAAAATGAGGTGCTTCAACTAACTGTCTCAATAAAAGAACCCTGCTTTTATGAAACGACAGTAAGACATCAATCAAGAAATAGGCACAAAAAAAAGATCAACATAACAACTGAACCATCAAAATATCATCACAATCAGCCAAAGAACTGCTGTCCCATTTTCCACATAACCTTTACAAGTCTCAAATTACAATATTTGTAAAGTTAGGAATACAAGTAGCATACTGCTGATATAACATACTGTTATCCTTTCCACACCTTTCATTAATAATAAATGCAAAGGATGAAACTAACTGAAACGTAAACCCATTACTTCCTTTCAGTTCATGCATCATATTAGATTCCAAGCAATCAAGCACATGATAAGAAGAAAAAGCGAACAAAGCAATGCATATAGTTGCTCATATCTAAGCACTACAAAATTCATTATTAACGAATTATAAATTTCAACTGAATGAAAGAAGAAAAGATCATTTTTCCAAGTCATTCATCCATATCCCTATTTCTTTCCACATGACTGTCCTAAAATGGAATCCAAACGAGACACAAATCAAGATAACAGTTCAGAGTGAAACTTACAAAATCCATTCAGAATTCACTTTCCGGCAGCAAGAGTAATTTCATTCATAATCAGCTTTAAATGAAAACAAGGAAGAATTCATCGTCCTTATCCATACTTCATTTAAATCAAGCTCATATGCATATCCAAGACAGGTTAGTATATCATCGTATTTATCATAGATCAATTAGTACAAGGATGCATACTATATATTTACCGTACTAGAAGAAACCATAATTCTTTCACTGTATGGTAAACCAGATAAACAGTTATACAATCATGCAATCAATTATTCGCATGATTTTCTAATTCTATGAACGCATTCCGTTCAAAATAAAATTTATTCATTGTCTGTTACCTACAGCAAGACCAATCATAATGCACAGTAGACTTCAATGCTATTTCCAGAATTCAAACAACGCAAAAGAGAAGAATTCGTTCTTTAACTATTCAAATAAGAAATTGACCATTTTCTTCAACTCAATAATTTTTCATGCCGGTTTCATTTCTTCTAAATGACTGTGCAAAATCAGAGACCACAAGAAACATTCAATTATTTCATTTGTACAGGAAACTCAGCACTCAGGAACAATTTAAATGTCACTGTCCTCTCTACCAACTGAACTTGTAAAGTTCAATAAACCACCTGACTACTGGTTTTACCAAATCAAAACAACAGACAGAAGAAGAATTCCTCACCAATAAATAATTCTACCCGAATCCATTTTTCTATTCACAATGATGTACAGAACCCAAAAATGTGATTTTTCATCCAATAATACCCTTATTATTAAAATCCGCATAGGATAACAGATGCACAACAAAGTATAATCAAAATAGGTCCAACAGCAAGACAACTTCCCAAGCATTTCCTTCTTTGCACAGCAATCCAAGTAAAATGCGTTTTCACAAAGACAATCAGAACTAAAAGGTCGAACAACGCATGAATGAAACACAACAAATCATCTAACCCTTCAGCAAGAATCAACATGATTTATTTAATGCACAGAATACAAGTCCAGCTCGTTTTCACGACTACAGTCCGAGCCGTATGATCAAGTCATTTCCATACAACACAACACAACCAACCTTTCATCACAGCAAGAAGGACTGTAATCATTCATATGTTCAGAAGAGAAAACAATTTCTTTTCCAGCTTCCACGATTACTCAAAATCGTATTCGTCCATTTACATAAAAGAAGAAACACAACAATAATTGTATTACCATATCCTTCTAACCGAGTCCGCATTGCTCAGATAGAACTCAAAACCCATCTCTTAAAGTTCAAAAAGAAATGCTATTTCCTTTCAATCCCAAACAAAACAAAAGAAAAAGAAAAGTCTTATTTCTTTTAAGCGAGAAAAAGAAAGAAACAACAAAAACGTGTTACCATTTCTTCCCTCAAATCAAATTCGTATGCTCATACAAAAAACAATGCTGTATTCATCATAATCAAACACATTCAAAATCAGAAAGAACTTCTCTATTTCAAGTTAAAAAAGAAATTTCAGTATAGAAACGACCTCATGCAACTCGTACATCCTGTACAATTGTATCACAAAAGACCATATAACAAAAGAACATTCTCACAAAAACCCCACACACCACAACTCATTAACATTTTACAAAAAAAAATCCCAACAACCAATACAACAAATTCCTACTCAAATTCATGCAAAGAAACAAAGAATCCAGATTTTACTTATCATTTCAAAAAAAAAGCAAGAAAATTCCAAATCCCACTCATATCATTTCAAACAAGTACAGAAAAATCAAATAAACCCAAAACCCAAGAGCAGGGTTGTTTTAATGAGACGTTTAAACAAAGCAAGTATTTTTAAAGAGAAGGGCTTAACATGCCTGATTTCTTTTCCAAAACTCGAAGAAAACTGCGTTTGCCGAAGATATTTCCTTCCACGGCGACAACAAGAACTTCCCAACAATCCTTTCCTCTTCAGGCTCAGCAACAGCCTCCAATTTCCCAAAGAACAGTGATAAATCCAAAGAACTGGTTCGACTGAACCAAACAAAAAAACAAATGCAGAGCAACTTTGCAAAGTCCGAATCGACACAATGAAAAATCAAATTTCCCTCATACACTTTCCAAGGCGAGCTGGTCGCGAGGACCAAGAAATTTAATGCATTAAAGGCTCTAGCCTTTTCCTAATTTCCCACGCCACTGCCAACTTGAGTTGGCGAACTCCAAATTTCAAATTTCCCATGCAAAACCAAATTTGGTTCCATCTCCAAATAGATACCTCCGCCACTTACCTGCCCCGCCAAACTGGCGCTGTCCACGTATGGACTCCCCAATAAATGCCATTGAATACCCCTTCATCCTTATCCTCTCCCTCCAAGGGTCTGCGCGTCCCCTTTAGGTTAGGATTAGTTTAGGTTGTATATTAGTGTTCACCTAGGTCATAGTTTAGTTTTAGGTTATTAGGACTTAGGTTTATTTCCCTTTTTTTTTTTTGTAATTTAAAAATCCACTTAGGATAGTAGTTTAGGATGCATGTTAGAACTTAGGATTAGCTTAGGATTTAATTCCTACTAACCACTAACACTAATCAACCTCCATCCAGTCTTCCAACTGACACTCACGTTAATGTTGTGCAGGACGTTCCGTCCTTTGGATCACATGCCAAGGCCACCCGTGTCCAGGCATTTCTTGCCTCACGAGGTCTCAAGTTCGACAGTACAGGGTTCAAGAATCGAACCTTTGTCATGGCATTTACGTGCCATTGCTCATACTCGCAATCAATCGCGCGCCACATTCATATCAACCTCCGGTTCGGTTCAAGTAAAATCGACACACGTAAATCACAAGAAGACCACAACATACTTTGATCAATGAAATTGATTCAAGGTGTGTCATTTCCAATCAAAGAAAAAGAGAGTTTAGCAAGTATACGACAATTTGTCGTCACATCAAGAAACACACAAGCACAATCAATTGTCCTATGCAATAAATTACAAAGATGCAAGAATCCAAGTTAAGAACACATTCTCTTAAGATCGTAACATATCTTAACATGTTTGCCTTCATTTCAGCAAGCAGCTATAATAGTATGAAAAATATTCACCAAGATAAACAGGCCAATCCCCCTTCCGAGCTGTTGGCGAAACTTTCGGGCTGAACCACGATCATGTCCCACGTAATGTGGTGACAACTTGCAACTTGGCAAAACCTTGCCAAAAGTTATTGAGCTCTTTTTTCGGCTTCACCGAAGAAAGACCTTCTCTCCCGATTTATAATGCCTCACAACCCGCTTTAAAAACCAAGGTGGCAGTGGAGGGTAGGTGCAAGCAAATTAAAAGATTTAAAAACATGCGCAGTCCTCACCACGACCTATTAATTCAATGGTAGAGGTTAAAATATTTTTGCGGGTTTTTCCAATGAATTCTTAGCATTTAGAAATTAGTTGGCCTAAAGTTTGTGATTTCAAGACCATTATAAGATAGGACTTGAAAATCAATTGGAAACATGAAAATTAAAGAAGTTCGATGTTGCATCAATTCTAGAAAATTGTAATGTGTATGTTACTTCAATTCAATTCAAGAAGAGGAAGCTACTAAGTGTCCTACAGATAGCATTTGAATTTTTATACATATTCTAATAATCAAGATTTTTAATGATTTCAAATAAATTTATAAATGATGGGAACTGACTAAGTGTCTTGCAAAATAGATATTGAAAGAAATTCCATATTTATGATAATCTAGATTTTTAATGAGATTCTTTAAATATATTTGAAATCACACTTCCTCCCCATCACCAGGCGCCCCCATGAGCCCCTCCTTCAGCAAAGATACGAGATAACAAAAATCTCTACTAACTAAGGTAAGCTCACAAAGCATACGAAAGAAGATATATTAATACAAATGCAAAAGGAGTTACAAGATTACCTGAACAGTTCCCATAAGCTAAAAAGGTATACGAATTTTTGTATGATTACTATTCAACCCAAGAAGATTAAATCGCAAACAGACAAGCAAGCTAGAGGAAGTAAGAATCGAATTGCCCATTACTCACAATGATTAAAACAACATGTGAACAAGCCTAAGCAACCAAGGGGATAAACTAGATGTTAACGTTCGAAGGCGAACACGAAGCAAAGACCGACCATGGAGCCAAGACATCAGAATTACACACAGCGGTTCGATGCTCTACAAGAGGGTCATTGCGACAAGAACTAGGGTAAACGCCGAACGAGGCATTACATTTAATCTATGCGGTGGTAATGAATCTGAAACATGAGCTATGGTAAAAGGATTAGACTAAGCTAAATGCAATCATGAAGATTGGAGGACGGATACATTGACGGAGTACACAAAACCTAGATGGTGAGTCAGCTCTTGGGGTCAGTCATGTCAAAGGCTGAGCTCTTGGGTTGAGAGGTTGTAAGGCTAAGCCAATGTGCAAGGGCATCAAGCTCCTAATGGTTAGACCGCATTAAATATTTCGTAGAAGGCCACTGATCGATTCACAAAGCCGAGATGTTGTAATAGTAACAGAGCCAATTCAGACCACACAGCAAATAAACCTAGCCATGTTGCAAAGTCATTTATTAGACGAGTCATGAGGAGCCATATAATTGAATCCAAGTTGTTTTGAGCATGATAAACCAGGCCGAATTGTTTTGGTAAGCTCAACATTAATGCTGGAATTTGTATAAACTAAGGCCCAATCAAGCATTAGGCTTGCAAACGAGTAACACACTGGGAAAGGAAAACGAGCCAAGCTCTGCAACATTGAAACCAAGTATAATGGTAAGAATCATAAATAATTATAGTAAAGGTACTCGACATCGGCTCAGACTAGGTGAATCCGTCATGTTGAATAAGTCAAAGAAAGTTAGATTGTGGAGATCGAGAACTTAATGAATTCAGTGAGCCTGGTAAGTTCAGAGTAATGCGGAAGAGGTAGAGTTAAATGTCCCTAAGGGCTTGAAGAATTTGGGACACGCGGGAAAATTATAACAAAAATTGCCGCACAAAAAAGCTAAGTGGATGAGTTGGCTTCTTGGGTCCTAGATGGCCTACATGAACCTGGGCTCAGTATGTCGCAAAAATCTAACTTAGCGGAAGAAAAAACAGTGCGGGCCTAGAGATGGTCAATAGTGTAGCAGACAAGCCCTGTGGATCTACAGAGTATAGAAGGCGCTTGATGTGGGAGAGTTAGAATTTAGGGTTCCCGAGACGCACAAGGTGAACGATTTGGGGAGAGGCTACCTAGTTCCTTGCACCAAACAAGTGCCAACATGACACATTGGAACGACACGATGTATCAAAATCCGTGTTGGTGACATGAGCCTCGTCAAGGTGGAAGTATAGGTTGGTGAGTGGTAAGTCCAATGTATAAAGAATCCAAACACAACTCAGAAAATTGATATCTGGTGGCCGGAGATGCATTGTAAAAGGAGTTTGGTGGAGTTAATGTGAAGCCAATGTGTTTCCTGAGTGGATCGACATGTATACCTAGGAATTCGTGGCATAAGGAGTGGGAGATGAGTGGTAAAACAGAGGATTCAAGGTGGGTGTGGGTATACTATGCAAGCTCACCATGTGGAAGGTTGGAATGGGGGATAATATAAAAGGGGACAAATCGATGCATCTAGGAGTGTTTGACGATGTACAAAGGTAGCCAGCTCGGCCGAGTTGGTTTGTTTTGAATTTAAACACATACCTCCCTTTTCAAATAAAACATGTTTAAGAAACTAAGATGCACCCCACCCTTTTTAATGCCCTAAGAATTTAAAATCATCATAGAAGGATAAAATATTTTAAATAAATTTTCCAACAAGAGAATTTAACTATGCGATCTTGCGAAGATCTAGTAAATCTAGCAATCCCAAAACAATTACCTCTTCTCGAGATGACCATATCTTGAGAAATTATCAACGAAATCACGCAAATTAATACTCATTAGAATCGTGGCTCGAGATATACACACAACAATCACAAAATCTAGAAATTAATGTAGATTCACCGGAGAATTTTATAGAAAACAAACTCGGTTCAGAATGACAAACTTAACGATGGTTGAAAGCACAATTAAGAGGCATGGGAATCATTCTCTCCAACCGCATGTTATGGGACAACATGAAGAAGAAGTGAAATCCTCATCCAAGTGTTCACTAAGTTGAAATATATTTAATTAATTTTTTCATCAAATTAATTAAATATTATACATTTGTAAATTGTAATGTAATGTATAACTCAAGTTGAGTCAACTTGAGGTTGGGATTGGGGTTAAAGATTAGTCAAGTAGTTTTATAACTACTTCTTGGAAAAGAATGCCTATATAAGGCTACATTGTAATGGTAAAATGACTATCTCATATTTTCATTCTCTCATTCTTCCCTTTCATACATGTTTGGGAGAAAATATTATATCGCACATCTTGTTGTAACTTTGTGTACACAAATCAATACAATGTTTTCTATATTGTTGTGTTAATGATTTCTCAATTACAAAATTTGTTAAACTACTTGTGATTGAATTATTAATATTGTTGTTCCTTCATAGTATGAATGATGCCCAGGTGAATCAGACTTTGTGCCGATCATCAAAGTACGTGGAATTTGTGCCATATCAACATATTCTGAAGGAGATGAAGAATTTGTGCTTCCTAGATTTCACGCTCATTGTATTCCTTTCTTCTAGATAGAGAATTTATCCTCTTCCCATTCAACAAACCTTGTAAGGAAATCTTGTACGACCAAGAAGGACTAGTGTGTCCTTGATAAGATAGATTTGTAGAACTTTGTGTCTCATATTTTTCCATCTCGCCTAACACCTATGGGGTTGTGTTTTCTCTCCCTTCTCATTCTCACTTTCTCTCTTTCATTTCTCAAAATTTCCACCTTTTTTTTCTTTCCAGTTAAAAGCACCAAAAATTAAAAAAAAAGATCATACGAGGGAACTGCCCCTCTCACAAAGCAGAGGAAATTCCACCATGTCAAAAGATGAATTTCCTAACTCTTGCTAGTTTTTATACACCTCCATTGGACATATTGAGTGACAGAAAATCCAACCAATATTTTTCGGTGATCCACAGGGAACGAAATTTTGTCACATTTTAATTCTCTTGATCTAGGAACCTTCCCAGGAATGAAGGAAAAATGAAAAAAACTTGTTGGCCCACACCAATGAGTGATAGTGACAGTGATGGGGATGAGGATGGAGATCTCCCCATTCAAAATTTTCAAGCTCTAGTCAATCTAGAACAAGTCCAGTTTCTTAAAACTTCTACGGAGGTATGAATCCAAGATTGATGCCATGAACGTTGTTTGCAACCTATTAAAGATAAGCAAAGTAAGAAAGGTATTTCTAGATTTTGCTAATGTTCCATATGCCAAAAAGAAAGCCACTATTGCACTTATCATCTCTGAAAAAGAAATTAATAATGCAAGAAAGGAAAGAGAGATTGAAACAAATTATGTGACGATCCAGTGAATTAAATATTTGTGGCTTAAATATCAAGAGAGTGCTGCAAAAGGTGGAAGATGGAAAAATAAAGTGCAGATGATAAAATTTCCATACAGCTGATGAGAGAGGTGTAAATACAATAAATGAAACTATAGGCACGTGAGGAGACAAAACAAGTTGAAGAACAATCAGTTAATGAATCTGAGACACTTTATAATGAAGAGGAAAACATTCAAGTTCCAGAAGATGCTCATGATGATTCTCCATATTACAAGGTATTTATTCCTCAACACTACCTCAATTCCACCAATGAATGTCTTCTTATTGCTCCACCTGATGCATGCCAATTTAATATTCCTTCAAATGATGAAGAAGACAAACAACTTGAGGCTCCATTTCAACTTGAAATAGAGTTTTTAGAAGATATGTCATGCACCAAGGTTTAATGTCCTTGGTTTGAAAGAAGTGATCCTATGCTAGTGGAAGTAGATGTTCATCATGAAAAAATGGACAAGAACTTTTCTCTCTCCTATGATCGAAGAATTTCAAGACATTCTGAAATGAAGGTCACTGTTGACAATTCTCTTTGTTTTGAGTTCTTTCAATAACAAACAAGTGTTTGAAGATGAAGAAAAACATAAAATTAGAAGTCCTCCTATCTTATTTCTTTGAAGAAATCACACACCAAAGATTTTTTCAATTCCTTGAAACAAGATAGAAAATGGAAATCCATGTCTAGAATCTTTTCTTCACACTTATGACATCTTGTTTCAAAGTGCATTCTTTGGAATGCATGAGGAAAGAGGAATAGGATGATTTCATTGATTAGTTTTTACCTAATCTAACAGCCTTTAAGTTCCATGTTTATCATGAAGATAAATTAGTAATACAATTTATGCCTAAAAGTCTTAAATATCCTAGAACCGTTTTTTGACAAGGGTTTGAGTTTGCAAAAGTAGCATATGTTATCGAACTTCATTGAAACAGGAAGTTGGTGCTATAAGGATTGGATTTTCTCATGGATCTAGTTTCTAGAGTTCGGTGGTGTGCAAAAATCAAGTATGGAAGCAACCAAGTGTAATAATTTTTTTTTTATGACACTATTCCTCCACTTTCTCATTGTCGGAAGAGTATAATTTTCAGGTAGACATTTGGTTCTTCATAGGAACTAGGTAATTTTAGTATGGAATATCACTATGTGGACATTATACTAGATTCATGTTCCTTTTCAAGCCACACAATGATCCTATGATATTTGAGTGTATTCATCTGATCATTTTCAGTTCCTGGGAGGCTCATACTTTCAGTCTGTTATTACATAAAGGTACCTATTTCTCTCAGATTCTATTTCTAGAATTGCATAGATTTTGTACAATATTTTTCCTTTCCCCTGTAAATATTCTCTTTCTCCTTTGTACATAATTTCCTCGTTTTGGCTTGTTTCCCTTCATTTTCCTTTTTGTGTGTTGAGATAAATTTTCCTTGTATTAAACCTTGGCCCAATGGATAAGGCACTAGTCTATTTCAAAACTTGAGATTCTGGAGTTTAAGATTTGTCTTGCTTGTGTGCGACTTCTCAATCTAATCCATGTCCCTAGAAAGAGCCACATGTTTTCACCCATTCCAGAATGTGGCAAATTTTTGTGTTAGATCCATGTGTTGCGGATATTTCACGAGGCCCACCTTCGGAAAAATGGAAAAATCAAGAACATTTCTCTCGGAAACACCTCCAATCACTCCGGCTAGAGGGATAATTGAAAAGGGTTAAAATTTGTGTTTTGTGCCCTTGGATGAGCTACATTGAAGGAAACCAAGCTACCTTCAAGAGCTATTCATCATACCGAGTTCATATGGTGGAAGACCGAGTTATTGGTTCGTGATGTCCAATGTAACACATCGACCTATACATTAAGGAGATCGAGCCCTTTCTTGATAAAAATCGAGTTGCAATAGGTGTGAGCAAGCTCTTTGAAAGGGGAAAGTTACTCCCATATTGCATTGAGGTCAAAACTCATTTTACAATCAGTGGGATATTTATGGAGACCGAGTTGGTTATTGGTAAGAAAAAGTTGAACTCAATTCGGAAAAGGGAAGCCTCCGGCATATTACTCCCAGAGGTGAACTAGTCATATACTTTAGACTAAGCCCTGTAATCTAGGGGTGAGTTGTGGCCATCAAGTTGTGATATCGATTTGTTTTATGCTGAGTGAGCCGTTGAAGGGAACCAAGCTCTACATTGCAATCAGGTCAAGCTCACATACGCGGGGGACAAATTATCATGATGGATTGAGATAATTTTTGCAGGTGTAATGAAATTAACCATGAGCTATTGCGAAAGGATTAGACTGAGTTAAATGGAACAAAGAAGATTGGAGGACCGATACATTGATGGAGTACACAAAACGTAGATGACAAGTCAGCTTATGAGGCTAGTCGTGTTGAAGGCTGAGCTCTTGGGTTGAGAGGTTGCAAGGCTAAGCCAATGTGCAAGGGTGTCGATCTCCCCATGGTTAGACCACATCAAAGATTTTGCAGAAGGGCACTCGATCTATTCACAAATCTAAGATGTTGTAATACTAACAGATCCAGCTAAGCCCGCACACCAAATAAATAGAGCCATGTTGCAAATTCATTTATTGGCTGAGTCCCAAGGAGCCATAGAATTGAAGCCAAGTTTTTTTGAGAATGATAAACTGGGATGAATTATTTTGGTAAGCTCGTCATTAATGCTGAAATGCGTATAAACTAAGGTCAATAAAGCATTGGGCTTACAAGTGAGTAATGCACTGGACAAGGAAAAGGGGTCGAGTTCTACAACATTGAAACCAAGAATTATTGTACGAATCAGACATAATTATAGTAAAGGTACTCGGAATCGACTCAGACTAGGTGAATCCATAATGTTGAATAAGTAGGAGTAAGTTTAGATTGTGGATATCAAGAAATTAATAAATTCAGTGAGCCTGTAAAGTTTAGAGTAATGTGGCAGAGGCGGAGTTAAATGTTCCAGAGGGCCTGGAGAATTTAGGAAATTTGTGTAACTTATAACTAAAATCACCACACAACAAAGATAAGTGGCTGAGTCGGCTTCTCGGGTCCTAGATAGCCCACAGGAACCTAGGATCGATATGTCACAAAATCCCAACTTAGCCAAAAAAAAAAATAGTGTGGGCGTGGAGATGATCAACGACCTTCATGGCCAATCAATAGTGTAGCAGATGAGCCGTGCGGATCCGTGAGTGCCCAAGGCCCTTGATGTGGGTAAGTCAGAATTTAGGTGCTCGAGAGGCATAAGGTGAATGAGTTAGGGAGAGGCTAGTTCCTTGCACCAAGAAAGTTCTCGCATGAAAGATTGGTCCAACATGTTGTATCAAACGCAGAGTTGGTGACATGAGTCCCGTCAAGGTGGAAGTATAGGTTGGTGAGTTGTAAGGCCAATGTATAAATAATCCAAACAAAACTCAGCGCATTGGTATATGTTGGCCGACGATGCATGGTAAAAGGAGGTTGGTGGAGTTAATGTGCAGCCAATGTATGGTCTGAGTGGATCAACATGTATACCTAGGAACACGTGGCACAAGGAGTGGGGGCTGAGTGGTAAAACATAGGAGTCAATGTGGGTATGGGTATACTATGCAAGCTCATCATGTGGAAGGTTGGAATGTGGGGGAGTACAAAAAGGGATAACTTGATGCATCTAGCAGTGTTCAATGATATAAAGAGGTAGCCAGCTTGGCCATGCTGGCCGAGTTGGTTTGTTTTGAATTTAAACACCTACCCCCCTTTTCAAATATAAAATTATTAAGAAACTAAGATGGCTCCCACTAATTTTAATGCCCAAAGCATTTAAAATCATTAGAGAAGGATAAAATATTTTAAATAAACTTTCCAGTAAAATAGTTTAACTCCCAATCCTGAAGATCGTAAATCTGTAATCCCAAAACAACTGCCTCTACTTAGATGGCCATATCTTGAGAAATTCTTAACAAAATCATGTAAATGAATACTCGTTGGAATCGTGGCTCTGATATTTACACACAACAATCAGAGAATCTATGCATATTTTCTAGATAATTTTATAGAAAACAAACTCAATTCAGAATGATAGCTTAGCGGTGGTTGAAAGCACAATTAAGAGGCATGGGCATCATTCTCTCCAACTGCAAGTTATGGGACAACATGAAGCAAAAGTGAAATCCTCATCTAAGTGTTCATCAAGTTGAAATATATTTAATTAATTTGTTCACCAAATTAATTAAATATTATACATTTGTAAATTGTAATGTAACATGTAAACTCAAGTTGAGTTAACTTGAGGTTGGGATTGGGGTTAAAGGTTGGTCAAGTAGTTTTGTAACTACTTCTTGGAAAAGAATTCCTATATAAGGCTGCATTGTAATGGTAGTAGGGCTATATATGTTTTTCATTCTCTCATTCTTCCCTTCCATGCTCTGGGAGAAAACTATTCTATCTACACATCTTGTTGTAAGTTTGTGTACACAGATCAATACAATGATTTCTATATTGCTATGTTAATGAATTATCAATTAAAAATCTTAAATTTTGTGATTGAATTATTAATACTGTTGTTCCTTCATAGTTTGAATGAGGCCCAAGTGAACCAAATTTTGTGTTGATCATCAAAGTACGTGGACTTTGTGCCATATCAACATATTCTGAAGGAGATGAAGTATTTTTGCTTCCTAAATTTCATTCTCATTGTATTCCTTTTCGCAGGATAGAGAATTTATCCTCTTTTTTCTCATTCAAAAACCTTGTAAGGTGATCTTGTACGACCAAGAAGGACTGGTGTGTCCTTGATAAGATAAATTTGTAGAAATTTGTGTCTCACATTTTTATGTCTCACACAACACCTATGGGGTTGTGTTTTGTCTCCCTTCTCATTCTCACTTTCTCTCTTTCATTTCTCAAATTTTCCACCCTTTTGTGCTTTCCGGTTAAAAGCACAAAAAATACAAAAAATAAGAACATACGAGGGAATTGTCCCTCTCACAAACAAAGGAAATTCCACCCTGTCAAAAGGTGAATTTCCTAACTATTTGTGGTTTTCGTACACTTCCATTGGACACATTGAGTGATAGAAAATCCAACCAACAAGACTATAGTTTATAACTAGAACACTTAATATTAAATTGTTCTAACACTCCCTATTAATATTAAGTGGGGATCATATGCCAAAGTTATTTATACAACATAATTTACAATCCTTAAACCTTTGCTAAGGCCTAGGATAAAATATCGATTTTGAAGTATTTATATGCCTTCATCATGCTCAACTTACCTTTTGGTACAAAAGGATTTGGAATCAAAATTTATGATTTAGGCTAAGCATGATTTGTGAGACTACATCTCACAATTTCTCATGGAAAAATATATACCAGCATCTCTAGGAGCCTTTTATAAAATAAGGACCTCCTTTACAACATATGCAACACTACTTTGGGTTATACTATAAACTTAGAGTTATAATTTTACTAACATCATAAATATGTATTTTACAATGTTTTACATTAGAGAAAAAGTATAGAGGAGATGGAGAAAACACATAGAAGTATGTTAGGAGGTGGAATTTCCATGCACACTCCCCCTCAATGGAAAATTTGAAAGGCCAAACATTGGATGAAACTTGTATAACTTTACAACACATAATGGCTTCGTAAACATATATGTAACTTTATCTTCATCGAAGTACTAGAGATCTATATCACCCCAAAACATCTTCTCTCGGATGAAATTCATATGAATCCCTATATGCTTAGTTCTATGATGTTGAACTGGATTATTAGCAAGAGAAATATAACTATGAATATCACACGAAGAGGATTAATTCCTTTAACTTCTTTGTGAATCTCTTCCAATGACCACTTTAACTACATGGTTTCTTCCACTTGCTTGCATTACACCTTTATATTTTTCCTTAGTATAAGAGATAGAGACATTAGCTAATTTTCTCTTCTCCAAGTAATGGCACCTATACCAAACTTGAACACATATCCAGTTGTAGATTTTCTATCTATCACATCATCAACATGGTTAGAATCATAATATTCATATAAACATGCATAAGCATAATATAAATAACTATTGATTTAACTTTTAACCATATACAAATCTTACATTAATAGGTTAAAAACAAGTTGTATAAAAACTTAAATGGAAATATGTGTTTTAGAAACCATGTCATATTACCAATATATTGAAGTTTTGGAAAAAATAATCGACATTTCAATCTTCAAAAATATTAGATGTAATCGGTATTAGACATCTCAATACGACACAACGGCATTCGTAAGTGTCATTTGATATGCATATAATAATATTTGTAGTATTCACATACTAATTCAAAGTTTTAGAAATGTTTTATCAACATATATATCTTCATTATTTGCTTTAAGCCTTTAAAATTTGTGATAAGGTTGATTGTTAACTAAGGTGTAAATTTAGATAACACATCTAATTTGTTTTAATAAAGAATGACCAAATCATGCAAGAATAATGAAAGTAACAACATACATTGAACCATTTAGGGAAGGAATTTTTAAAGTTCCTCTAACATTATTGTGGAAAAATTCCACGGAGTTCTAAGGATTTTTTGAATGATGATTAAGGAAGGGGTTTGATGATTGCTTACCACGTAAGCACCCTTAAAAAAATTTCCTAGGCATGAGAGATAGGTGACAGACTAACAAAAATTACATCGAGAAATGTCATACATTCTCTTAAAGTTGACATGATCCAAAATTTCATGCCACAATTGAACATCACTTGAATTTTTAGTAGAAAAACATAAAGTAGAAGTATAACCTTTAAATACATATAATCCATTCGTTACACCTTCAACTATAGTAATATCTAACTCTCTTTTTATAAACAATTTATCTTTAATAAAAGCGTACTATAATTGTTTTGATTTAGTTGTGAACAAGAAAATAGATTGATTTTCAATTCAAGAACATACAAAACATCATTTATAAAACCATTGAAAACTTTTTCTTTCCTTGACTATATCGGTTAGAATATCATATTTATATGACATTTGCCTAGATGTATCACTGTCTAATATCTATTTGTTTTCTTTGGAAATGACTAATGCAGCTTACAAGGAAACTACATTAGATTTTTATTATTCTCTTGATTTTTGTTTTAATTTGGTTTATTCCCTTTTTTATTTTTAAAATTTGGCTTGTTTTTATTTACTTTATAGTCTTCCTTTTTGTGTCTAAATTTCCCACAACTATGAAATTTCCCATCAAAATTGACTCTTAAATTTCCATGTTTCTTATATTTACTCGGAGGTTTAAAGTTTGATTTTTGATTCTTATTAAATATAGCAAAGTTGTTCTTAGATTTTGGTGTAAGAAGTGCCTAAGTGGAAGTCTCCTTTGAATAAAAAATTGACATGACCTGATCTTAGAGTAGAAAGGTGCTGGAAGTTCTTGTTTAGTTTGCTAATTAAAATTTAGAATGAAATAAAGTTCATAAATATATCATGAATTTTCATTTGGTTAATAAAATACAACAATTTATCATGAATAAAGTTAGAATTACATCCATATAATTAATATTTAATGTTTTTAATTTTTTCTATAAAATTAACTACTTTTTCATCTCTCGTCTTGGGAGTTTTCATTAACTCAAGAATCAACTTTATAATATTTGATAAACTCGTACTTTCATGCATTGATTCTAGCAATGTCCAAGCTTCACTCAAACTTTCCTAATTTCCAATATGAAGTAGGAAGTCATCCCTGCGCACGCTTCACAATAGAATCAAAATTAATTCTTATACCGTCTATTGATATGTAAATACATTGTCTTTTGTCACTTATCTTACGGTTAGTGCTTTATCCATACCATTTACGATAGTCCAAAGTTTATGTGCCATGAATTATACCTTCAATCAGATATTCCAAAGTTGTAATTAGATCCATTCAACATATGTGTTTTGTCAATGGTAAAGTGATTAGACCCTTTTTTTGTTTTCAAAATTTCAAATGAGGAGCAAAAACTAGTTTATCATGGTAACTGAACATTTTCAAGTGTGTATTTTTCACTTTTCAAGAAAATAAGTTCAAATGAATTTGTAAAAACTTCTAGGAAGCCTCCTGTCATTTAAAAAAATGTGCATCAACTATTGGTATTTTGACCTCTTCCACGCTAAAATTGATCAATCAAAAAAAATTCTTACAAAGAGTATATTAATTTGAGTGTGCTCATGTAAGATTAACTAAGCTAATACAAATTGAAACTAAACATCTACATAGCTTCAAAAGAAATATTAATCTAATAATGAACCATCAAGATAAGAGCTTATGGAGACTAATTCCTTCTAATGCATGCAACTTTGAACAACATCAAACTAACATACTAAGATAATATCTACTCTCTAGATTGCTAACATAAAAATGAACCTAAATAGACCATTTATCAATCAAAGTGGATTGTTTCTTGATCTCAAGGATTGAGAATGGAATCTCACCAAGAATGGATACAAGGCCATTTTGGATCTTCCCATATTACTCAATTTTGAGTGTATACAAACAAGATGAAGAAGCTAGCGGTAACTAATGGAGGAATGCTCAAGATAAAAATGCCTATAGTTTATGTTATAGGCATGTAAGGTGTAAGAAGAAAGGTAAAGAGAGGGGTTTCTTATAAAACTTTCCAATTGGAGTAAGGTTATGGAATTGGTAAATTTGGGATAAAAGAAAAATTAACTTTAGTTTAGTTTACCAAAGCTAGGTGAGTTAGTACTTTAGTTAGCACTTTATGGGAGTTGGGGTGCATATAATTAATCAAAGGTGATTAATTAATAGATTAGGAGTAAGATTTTTAGGATGTTTAGAGGAAAATGGGTCAATAAATGGCAATTTATTGATTTAGGCTAGCGGTCGTAATTAATTAAGAATAATTAATTGACCTAGGTAGAAGTGGACATTAATTAATGAAAGGTTGTTAATCGGCATCCTGAGTGATAAAAGGGTTAATTAATTAGCGAAATATAATTAATTAACGGTGATAGAAGAGAAATGGTGTGTTATTGACGAAATGTTGTCAATTTGCGGGAAAGGGGATAGTTAGTAAAATTTAAGTATTAAAATTTCTTGACCAATTATAGATGTCTACACTTTCCCCTCTTGAGGGTGGCATAAGAAATGTTGGGACCCCAAAATATTGGCTAAGTGCACTTGAGGCGTGTAGGTGCGCAAGCCCTAGTTGAAGAAGGGTGCGCAAGGAGAAGGTGCACATGATAGGGTTTAAGGAAGGGTTTAAGAAAAATTGTGGCACGCGTGCGACAGAGCTAAGGTTTTAGGAATTATCCATATTGGGAATTTTGGGAAGGACATGAGAAAATCATGACCCGAATGCGCATGCGGAGTGGATAAGGTGCCATCCTGGTGACAGGTTGGCCTAGGAAGGAATATGCCTGCGATAGAAGGTTCTAGAAGAAATCATGGAAAAAGTGGAGAGCTCAGGCTTGGAGAAGCATGCTCCCATGGAGGACCACATTCAGACACTTGACACTAGATCTGAGGCCGCAGAAGGATGAGTTAGCACTTTGGGATGCCTATATATGCAAGCTCCCACATGAGAAAAGATATAGATCGAGATAGGATATGAGAGAAGAATAGAGAGAGCGAGCTCTGCTGAAGTCTTCTGCAAGGACTCGTAGGATTGGGTAGAGGATAACTAAGGGAGTAATGTATTAAGGGGCTGGGATATAAAATTTTCTTTGTATGGATGAAGGACATTATCCCTGCTGTGATGTATGACTTCGGTCTGATCAAGATGTGGTAGTCTAATGGATCCATTGAATGTAATGAGGTTACAAACATGAATGAGTATGAATGTAATTGATTCAGCTCATATCTATATATTTTCATTTATGTTCATGGATGTTATGGAATAGATGTAAATCCTTATGTATTTTCCTTTCTAATTGAGTTATATCTGTTATCTGTAAGTACCCTCTATTTGGAATGAATACATTTGTCTAGAGGCCATTCTGAGACCTATGATGATTGTATGTCTCATTTCCACCTTTATTCATTAATTTCCTAACATAGATGATGGTTCCCACTTAAATCACATAAAAGAGAGACTCGGTGCCTATGCGTGCCTCGGGTGAGCACTAAGCCTTTGCTAGGTGATAGGCCGGCATGCATGGGATTTCTTTCCTTTAAGGTGGGTGTAAAAATGACTACATCTTGGTTTCGTTGCTAGGACCTCTTTTCGAAGTTGTAGTGGGAAATGACATACATATTGATCTGTGTAATAAGTGATGACAGAGTGTTTAACCTTGGAAAGTGTTGAATCATGGTTTAAGAGCACAGAGGATGAATTTTCTCAAAGATTCAACACTGGACTGAGTTTGATGCATGTAGATGGGTAGAAGAGAACTTCTACCATGATTTGTATGAAATTTTTTTTCATTGCTTCCCAAGTAGAGCTGTATGAGTAGCTCTAAGCATATGCGTCTAGATCAAGCTAGTATTATAGATCGTGCACATGGACCAAAGAAGAGTACCAAAGGCTACAAGATGTAGATCTGCCATGGACTCGTATTGTGGATAATTGGTGGAAAGGAGTACTCGCTAGCTACACTCTAGAGTATGTTATTTCTACATATTCTTGTCCGAAAGTTATTGAGTTTGAGTTTACTGTGAGATCCCAGAGGATCATTTCTATGTGTTATCCCTCTAGCAATGAAGATCTTGATTGTTACCTTGAGTTTAGAGGCATTTCGATGGCGGATAAACCATTTTGAACGTTGGGCGAGGGAGCTAGGGTGGAGGAAGATGACAAATATTACGATGGAGAAAGAAAGGGAGGAGAGAAAATTAAATTATAGTGAAGCACGTGAAAAGGATATTCTTGACAACGTGAGGTTGCAAGTGTGATGGGACTATGGAGGAAGATGTTGCAAGAAGGATTTGAGGTTCACGTAGAGGATGTGGAACCTGAGCAGTTTGTGCTACCCCATCTTAGAAAATGCGTAAGAGAGACCCTTGGCTTGATGAGAGTTCATCACGTGGAGAGAGAAGAGTCTTTGGCACGTATCTGAACCCACCTAGTGACCAAACCCTGGTGCTTGGTTTTCCAAATCAAGGAAGGAGTATCACCGATCTAATTGGCATCGGTGGAAGTGACAGATATGCACCTAGGAGATACAATTTTTCATTTTCCACTTCTATGTATACACATAC